>JAHPZR010005933.1:0-42500 GCA_019787425.1 Platygyra sinensis | reverse complement strand
GGCATTTTAGGCGGCCTTTATTTGACCGGAAGTCAAGATGGCGGTAACCCCTCTTGACCCGATTTGTTTTTCAATAAAATTTGCAACAAAAAACGCACACAAAACAACAAACAGTTTTACTCACAGACAATATCCACTACAAAGCTCGCACCCTTATGCCAAAATTAGTGAATAATAGCGCAATAAATAGATTGTATTATCCTCTTTTTGTTTGAATTCAATGGAGTCCCGACGCCAAATCTGGGCAAGCCGAGCGAAGCTTCGACTTGTTGCTATGCGACGTCACACTGACAGTGATGAGTCGGTCTCCGACAGATACTCGAAAACAATAGAGTCCATTCCCTCCCTCCTGGGTTCCATATCTCCCGTGAGGAATGAAATATGATGTGAAACATATATAAAATAGATCATTTTTTGAACTGTGGTTAAGGATGAAAGTGAAGAATGATCATCGCAGTTAAATTTTCCAATTTAAGGTGGTACTCAAAACAGTTTCCAGCCACTTTACAAGACGTAGATTTTGATGGGTCATAATTGACCACTCTTTATTTATTGATCGCGACAATCATGTTATCAAAAAACTGCCCAATCACCGGTTAACACGTTAGTGTTATTTTCGTGACACAAAAGGTTACCATAGCAACACTGTGACCTGCTAAAAACACCCTTAATTTCAGCTTTAAGCGCTTACATTTCAAAAACGGCGCGGTGAAATTTTTTCCAATTATAGTATTTTGATAAGCAGGATACGATGCAACTTTTGACAAAGTTTAAAAAAATTTCTGTACATGGGGTTCAGAGCCACCTTATCGAAAATATAGCGATTAGCTGAAATTAGGGTGTTTTGCATCATCGGTTGCAGGTAACCTTGATCACGAAATAACACTAACGTGTTCACCAGTGATTGGGCAGTTTTTTGATACCATGATAGTAGCATCAATTGATAAAGAGTGTTAATTATGACCCTTCAAAATCTACGTCTTGGAAAGTCCTGGAAACTGTTTTGAGCCACCTTAAGCAATTGGAAAGAAGAAGCCTGAAAAAAATCAGGCTTCAACGAGATTGTACCCTTACCTCCGCGTACCTGTGCGATGTTCATATTTTCCGTGAACTGGAAATTAAAGCGATGATCATTTCACTTCACTCACAACCGAGTAGTCAAATATGAATTATTTATATATACTTCACATAAAGTCATACTCATGAGAAGTATGAACTCACTAAATTGACCTCGCTCCCAATGTGTGGCTTCATAGCTCAGTTGGTAGAGCATCGCACCGGTATCGCGGAGGTCACGGGTTTGAATCCGTTGAAGCCCTGATTTTTTCAGGCTTCTTCTTTCAATTGCTTAAATTGGAAATTAACTGCGATGATCATTCATCACTTTCATCCACAATCGCAGTTCAAATATGAATTATTTCATATTTACCTCACATCAGTGAATAAACGTTTAAACCGTCTCAATCCGATAAACGAAGATCTTCCTCAAAAACAAAAACAAAGATTTGCGAAAAAAAAAAAAGAACAGGAAAAAGAACAAAAAAGAACTGCGAAGAAAACGAAGACTGTGGTGACCCATAGAGGGCTCATTATCCTTATCCGTATCCGTAGATTATCCAAAATCCAAAATGAACATCCTTGAAATAAACTCCTAACAGGTTATATTTAAAGAGATTAATTTTCAACTTTTAAATCATCCCAAGGCATAAAGGCTTTTATACAATAGAAAAAAGAGATGTTGTAAGGTTTCTAAATTCTTTTCACAAAAATTGCATTTTTGTTGGGTGAATAAGAAATTCTTATTAAATGTTGTTTTGAAGAATATTACCTAGATATATTTTTTCCCCGGTCTAACTGCGATGTGCGCGTGCTGAAAGCTTCATTTGTTTTGGCAGTATTGGTGTATTGGATATCTTAGAAACACAACTGTCATATAATGACCTCGACTGAAGAATTGGAAATCAAGCGTTTGTTCCCTTCAATACGTAAATTGAAGTTACTTTGGACTAGATCGTGGGTTTTTGAGGAGATACAGTTTTTATTTGGTTTTTCAATAGTTTTTCCCCATTCAGAGGAGTAAGAAAATATTTAACTGGAGAGAGAGTTAAATATAATGGTTGCCTATTCCGCTTGAAATTTTTCCCTTGTTGCAGATGTGTAGTCAGGAGTCTCCAATTCTTACGATTTAGCTTTTGCACCTTGCCAAATCGTTTAAATTTGAACAGGATGTCACCCAGAGCTCGCGTTCTCCTTTAGAAGATTCCACCGGCTTGCAAAATTCTGTGATAAAGAAAGCAAATAAATAAAAATGTGCATAAAAGGCCTTTAATTTCATTAAGGTTTTACTGTAGAACTTCTTCATGCAGATGTGCCTTTCGGAAAATGCATTTGTTTACGCGCTGCTTTAAGGTGGCTGAAAACAGTTTCCAGCACTTTCCAAGACGTAGATTTTGATGGGCCATTACTTATTACTCTTTATCGGTTGATGCCACAGTCATGGTATCAAAAAGCTGCCCAATCATTGGTGAACACGTTGGTATTATTTTCGTGACACAATAGGTACCTATGGCAACACTATGAACTGGAAAAAAACACCGCTTAATTACAGCTTTAACGCATTTATATTTCAAAAAACGGCACTGTGAATTGTTTTAATATTTATTTATCAACATTTGATAAGCATGATTAGGTGCATCTTTTGGTCAAAGTTTAAAAAAATCAGGTAGGTTGCGTTCAGAAGCCACCTTATACTTTTCGAAAATTTAAGGTGGCGTCTGAACGCCACCTACAGAATTTTTTTTAACTTTGGCGAAAACTGCATCTTATCCTGCTTATCAAAATTCTATAATAGGAAAAAATTTCACCGTGCCGTTTTTGAAATTATAAGCGCTTAAAGGCTGAAATTAAGGGTGTTTTTTAGCAAATCATAGTGTTTTCTATGGTAACCAATTGTGCCACGAAAATAATACCAACGTGTTCACCAATGATTGGGTAGTCTTTTGATACCATGAGTTTAGCATAATTGATAAAGAGTGAAAATAACAAACAAACTGCGGTTATAAACATAGCGAGACAACGCATGTTGTAAAACTTTCATTTAAGAACTTGACGTTTCGTATGCTCCAACATACATCTTCAGAAGTAACGGTTACCTTAAACTACAATAAATTTAAACACGAAAGCTAATACCAAATAAGGAAAGCAATGACATTGAAAAAGTAAATAAAAATAAACAGACCTAGTTAAGTCTGCTGGAAAAATATAAGTGGCTAGTAGAGAAGAAGCTTCTCACTGCCAACATTTTCATTTAGCGCTGGTTTCAAATCACGAATCAATAAGGTTTCCTTAATTTTACAGTGTATATCAGATTGTCCAGTAGCTAAAATGTCAGAGTGATCCCATTTAATCTTGTGGCCTGTTTGGGTCATGTGGTCAGCAATGGCAGAAGAATGGCTGTTACTCGTCAGCGCCTTGAAATGTTCCGTCTTTCTGTCATGCAATCTGCGTTTTGTTTTCCCAATATAACAATCATTACAATCCCAGCAGCTAGCCTTATAAACGACTTTAGACATAAGGGAGCGGCTGAGTCTGTCTTTATAGGGGAAAAAAGACTTAATGCGGCGAGTGTTTCTGAAAATAATCTTAAGATTAAAACAACCATAGAACTTGTGAATACATGACTTAAGCTGTTGAGTAACAATTTTACTTTGAAAACCTAGATAGGGTAAAACAATGAAAGTTTCTTTTTTGGGCACTGTAATGATATCCTTAGGTTTGTTTCGGTGTTTATTGACTACATCGTTCATGTTATATGAAATAATGCCACGTGGGTACCCATTGCGTGACAAATGTCTCTTGAGGTCATCTAAAGCAGACTGTAGCAGACAGGGTGATGAACAAATTCGCAGACTCGATCGCAGACAACGATAAGTAAGTGTGCGGATGAGGTTAATTTTGTATTTCCGAGGTGTGAAAGAATCCCATTGAGCGTAGAGACCAATGAACGTTTTCTTTCGGTACATAGAAGTGGAAAAGGAGTTGTCAGGTTGGCGTTTGATGAGAACATCAAGAAAAGGAATCTCTTGGTTCTGTTCAAATTCAGTAGTGAATTGAATGTTCTTGTGCCGGCTATTGCTGGATATTGGTTTCCTGCAGAAGTGTAAGTTGTTCCATATTTTCCCTAAATTTCTCAACTTCAAACTTAGTCGGCAAGAATTCCATGGCACGCGAGCCTGTCGTCGTTTCAAGGAGGATTTGTTGAGCTACGAGCTTAAGCAAAAGTGTTCTGCTCGACGTAACTTTAACTGCGGAGATAAAGATTCAGTTGAGCACTCTTTTATCGAATGTGCGTTTACCAAATTGTTTACCCAAAATGTTTTGGACTGGTTTAACCAAGTTAATGAGTGTCAAATTTCTCCTACTACAGAGGAGACTTTGTTCGGCATTACTGCAAGCTCCCTAGACACAACAATAATTCGGAAATTCAATTACACCGCCTTATTTATGCGCCATTATATTTATTCAAGCAAGTTAAATAGCCTCGCCATCTCCATTCAGGATTTTATCAGTAAGCTACTCATTAAGTATGACCTTGAAAATTTTTCTTTAATTGGATGGTTAATTGAGAAGTACTCCTCCCTCCTCAAAGTCATTATATAGTGTAAGTAATTGTAAGTAACTGTATGTTTAGCAAGTAACAAAGGAGGACGAGTCACGGTTCCCAAGATGCTTTGCGCGAGAAATTGATCGATTACCGGAAACTCGAAGGAGCTCGAAGGTTGTAGATTGCAAATTTCGGTTGCCAAGTTAGAGGTCAGCAAGGTCGTCAAAGGTTGGTTTCTGTGTGGGATTTGAATATTTGATGTCTATTTGCTGTGCGGATCGAATTTATTGTGTTAACAATATATTTTTGCACACGTCTTAGGTTAATATTTTGGAACTCATTTTACTTGCAAATGGCGTAATGGGTGAATGAGCTCGAACAATTCCGGTAAGTGAGCGTTATTATAATTACCTACGTTCAAACTGACTGTAGGAATAGTATCTTTAGAAATCAATGGCTGTGATTCAAACTTTGAACCTCGACGAACCTCGCGATATTTCCGTTTTTTTGTGTCCATAAAGTTTGCCTTTTTTTCGCTTTCTCGCGCGAAGGGCATCATTCTCGTCCCCAGAGGCCGCGATCCTTTTGGTCAGTTACGAGGATCGCGACCTCTGGCCAGGTCCAACTCCGGAAGTCCGCATTTCACGGACTTCCCGTCACTCTGCGCATGTTCAGAGCCGAGTCTGACAAATGTGATTGGTTCTGGTCTCAATCTATTGTGTTTACAAAGCCATTCAAAACCGGAATGTCGTTGGACGGGGCCAGAGGTCGCGATACCCGTAACTGACCAAAATGGATCGCGGCCTCTGAGGACGAGAATGGAAGGACATGTGCTCTCATGGTGTGAATTTCCGGGAAGGTCAGCCAATTCCACCAGGGAAAATGTCAACTTTCGCTCAGTAAGCGACGATTTTAGCGATCGTATCTAATCCAGCGGTGGTAATTAGTATTTTTCTCGGTCTTCTAACAAATGTTGTTCCGTTTTAATAATTTTTTTTTTATTTTAGATTGCAATTCTCACTGCTGATGGATCAGAAAAACGTCCACATGTTGTGACGGGGCAAATTATATGCCAAAAAAGCCTAGAGAGAAAAGATTCGTGATCATAATGAAGCTGGTTCTTCTGAGGAGGTAGAACAGAGTCATGTTCAACGTGCATAACCTTTTCAGGGAAAAGGTTCAAGACCTTGGGATAAGGTACTTGTTATTTTACTTGTTCATTGAGTTATCCTCGTTTTCAATGTTTACATTCAATAAGCTTACAATTTAGAACTTTTCACGGTGCAGAACTTTCACGGTGCAGACGGCAGCTACATTTGGGCCTAAAAAGCGCTCTGGTTAGCCTGAATTCCAGTCAGGCTAGCCTGAATAACACTCAGGTTAGCCTGTTTACGGTTAGCTTTGAGAATGGAAATGGGAAATGTGAGATTTAGTTGAAAAGTCTAGTCTGCAGTCTGCAAATGTCAGACACCGATTATTTCATGTCCATGTTCTTCCGTTTTTTTCCCAGCTTTATATTTCCTATTTCGTAATATTTAGATGGACCGTATATTGGTTGGGAATTTCATGACCCTTTTATAGACCTCCCAATGGCTTATTTATAATATTTTTTTGACACCCTAGCAGCAACATTCTAATATTATTATATTCTGAAGCTTATATCAATTACACAGATTACCAATTGAAACCCAAATTGGATATCTTTGCACCTTCCTGCAATACTTTTTTTTTCAGTCTAACCCAGATTCGCTCCAGTTGCAAGAACGTTCAATTTATTACACATTTTAATTTCTTAATAATTTTCTTGTGAGGTACATGTATGGTTTTCTTTCATAGGTGGATTATATTTCTGTAAACCCTGAGGTGCTTAATAAACAATTTGTCTTTAATCAATATCATTTTATATCTTGTAGAGAATTTTCAAAGAGGATGGATACAGATGTGCCATTTTACTATAATTTGGACATCTCTCATTTGATGAAAGACCAGATTATGATGCGGACTAAGATGATAATCACAGCCAACCCATTACGCCTGCACAAGTTAGGACTCAATCAAAGGGAAGACAGCTTCATCTTTCTGTTTGGAAGGACTTATCTCCCTGCTCGTCACCACCAAACAATTCTTCTTCTTCCCTGAAGTGGCTACCAAAATAAACATTCAGCAGTTTTCAGTTAAATATTAGTCTCTGTTTTTTGCTCATTCAACCAGCAGCACATCAGCCTTGAAAATGAACATTACTTTTATTTTGGGTTGGAAAATAAAATTATAGGTTCTTAATGTGTCTCTTTAGAGTGTCTATGACAAATATTGCCAAACATGTATGGTGATTTTTGTAGTATTGAAAACTACTAAATTCTGATTACTGAAAATGTATACAATCTACTTAAGGTAATTCCCCTGAAATAAAACTGACAATAGATTTTCGTTCAAACTTTGTCCACTGAATATTTATCATATGAGAACTTCAATTTTGAAATAAAAAAGGGGGGTGCCCATACTCATTAAGGAGCACTGGGACAATGAAAATGACCCATTTTGGCATTATTTAATGCTTATTACAAGAACGCATTCCCAGTAATAATTGTAAATTTTTGTGACCGAAACTCATGAGAACACGCATTAAACTGGAGTCAATGCATTGTATCGGACACAAATAAACTTTTTAAGTATGATTTAGACAGAAAGCTGAATTCTTGAATAAAATTTCAACCAAATTTCTTGACATGGTTACCATACGGCAAAACAGAAAAGACCACAGTTTACCTGCTATTTTCGTTATTTATTCAATTTTCAGCAATAGGAATCAGATCAGTCTTTCCTCAAGCAAAGTTTATGATAAGTTGATTACAATGACTGAAAAAAAAGTTGGGGTGCCCGTGCTCGTTGGTGAGCTATAACCATTTTCCAACTGACAGCGCTCAATATCAAGGCAAATCCGCCATATTTTCAATGTGCGCGTGCACGCGGGCGCGCTAAATGACGCCATAAATTATGCGCAGAAAGGATGCGCAGTGCAATTGTGAGGAATAACCTTAAATGTTGTAGAGTATGTATTCACACTTAAGTGTTGTCTAATAATGTCATGTCAAGGTTTCTGTAGGCCACTCAGAACTTGGCAAGGGGGAATGCCTGACCCAGTTCTAAATTTTGAGGTTTCCGTTGATCTGCGTCTGGGTAATTAACACAATGATATGTTACCCAAGTAGCAAGTTGTGATCTACACACATGTAGCCATCTTTAGTCTTTTCAAACAAGGCAAGTTACCTGTATAATAATATCCTGTGGCACATGTATTTACACAGTTCAAGCCAGGGAGGGGAATCATATGGGAGCAACCAGAGCTAATGGCACCACTTCTGGGAAATGACCTTACATCAAAGTAGGTTGTCATATATACATACCTATTTTTTTAATATATAGCGAGAAGCAAGGCTTTTAGCCAGATGGGTGTCCAGGCATCCTATGGACGGCCACTTATTGAAGAAAATCATTTATTTTTCATATGTTGCCTTATAAATTTGTCATTTGAGCAGGCCCTATAGCGTATTTTGGATGGCCACTTTTCAAATCCTGGCTAAAAGCCTGGCGAAAAGTCAAAACAAATTTACCCAAAACAATGTAATGGTTCTGAACTTTGCTACAGATGTGTTATTAAAATGACTGTCAACATGTTTTAGCTTCTCCAAAAATGAATGTGCTCTTGGTATTGAAGATTGTTTATATTTGCTGGATTTGCAACTAACCAGTTATTTTTAATTTGATTGCTAGAGTGTTCTTGAAAGAAAATCAGTTCAATGGATTTTTTTCATTATTACTGATGGTACTTGTACTGAGTGTAGTCCAATTAGGTTTGTAATAACACTGGTGATTAACGGCAAAATCTGACATCTGCAAAGTGGGATTCTGATTTGATAGTCACTAGAATGATTACAGATCAGACTGGATGACACAATGCTTTGTTACTAATTATCTCCCATAACCATTAAAATTTTCCAAGAGTAAAAGTTTCATTTGAAAAATAGTAACCAGAGATAAACCTCAATTTTGCAGTCACTCACTTGAATTGGTTACTTTTGCATCTGCAATCTATGTTGTGACTGGTAGATTTAGTTGAGAACACTTAGAATGATTGGCTCAAGTAACTGCCTGAATAGAGTTGTCTGATCGCAGCCAACTGTCCAATTACTTCTTTGCAGATTGAATTATTGCAAAATACAGCAGTTTATGCACGAATCACAAATTTTGAAGAAATTATAATTGTTATGATCACTCCAAGAAAAGCAACTGGTGTCACAACTTGAAATGCATTCCCAGAATTCTTGTCTGTAAAAGTATTTAAAACCAGACCTTCCTTAATGAAGGGTTCCTTTCATCTCATATTGTTGAACTCTTGGTTTTCTCTCTTTTTTGAAAAATTCAGAAATTAATCCCTAGTGAACCAATGCCAATGCAAAGCCATAGGGTAAACTGACTCTACACTTTTGCTACTGCTTTCCAGAAATTAAATTAGTGCGATTGAGAGCTGAGACAAAACTGTTCATCTCAAGATGTATTTTTGGAGCAATCAGGTAATGACATTCCAGATTTGCAAAATGTAGTCTACAAATTAGGTGACCATAATGCCATTTGTAAATGTATTTGCAAACAACACTCATAGATGATTAAGAGGTGTGGGATTTACATTATATTCTCAGCTGATGCAAAACTGATTAAAATATGCAAAATTGAGTTTTTTGTTTCAAGCGTTACCAAAATCATGATATGTGGCTTTTTCTTCCTATGCTTAGAACTGAGGAAATATTTTAGGTACATTACGACAAAATTATGCAAAAAATACTACAAGTTAAATCGATATAGTAAGTCAAATTTTCTTCATTATACTTGAATGAACCTTTGTTCTTCGTCCATTAGTCTTTCTTGAAAATTGTCACAGGTAAATATTAAACTCGCTCTGGGAAAAATGTACTGATATCTTGCTGAATTAATTGTAATACTTCGAATATCATTCCTTGTAGCTGCATGTAACTTTCCAACAAAACGTTTCCACACCACTTTATTTAGATCGAGGACAGGCATGAACGGTACCCGCTCAGCAGATTTTTAGATGTCAGACGTTTCACTAGAGACCGTGAAGCAGTCAGGGATAACTTTTGATCTCGTCCACATTAAAATCCGATTTTAGCATCACTTCTTTGTCATCTTCGACTTCATCAGGGTGAACCTGCGAGTTTTTGAAAATAAATATAACTTGGAAGCTATTCATTGAGAAGAAAAATGCTGTCTTTAAAAGCACGGTTATAACATAACATGAAAAAAGACCCCTACCTGGAAGTCTACACTTGAGGTTACTTCGATAACACAAGGCGAAACCTCAAGGCTTTTACTTTTCCTTGTACGTACGGCTCGCTTCTTTGCGGGAAAACAGCAATCCGCCGTTAAGAAAGGGCTCCAGGAAAACTAACATGCCCAAACAAACATTTAAGCTCAAGAAAAGGTAAACTAGGGGCAATGAGCTCAAAAACATGCTTCGTATCGAAGCAATACAAATATAAAAGCATCATTTTCCGAAGCATCAGAGCTCCGCATGGATCCTCCACGAACGCATCCATCTTCAAAATGATCTGATCACGTGATGAGGTGACTTTGATAATATACTTGGAAGTGATGCATTCTGGGACACATGACTCGTCCTCCTTTGCAAGTAACGTAAGTATTGTATTGTTAGTAGTGTAAGTAGCCCGTATTGTAAGTAATTAAGTAATTGTATTTTCTGCATAAGTAACCCGTATTGTAAGTAAAGTAAGAATGGTTATGTAAGTAAATTAGCGTAATGACACTTGCGTTGTAAATACTGTTTGTAGAGAATTGTGCTGTGTAAATTAAAGTTATTAATATATATATATATATATATATATATATATATCTAACTGCAGACAGTACTGTTTCGGCCTTCTGGGCCTCATCAGTGCAGTGCTGATGCTAGGATGGAGGCGAACCCATAAGGTCACCCCAAACGATCCCACACTTGTGGTATCGTCTAAGCCATGCCAGAGTGCTCAAACTAGAAAAAACTAGTGAGCATGCGCAATGCTAATAGCAATGGCTCATCCTAGTAGAGTGCTCAATTTGGACATGAAAGCAAAGCTTTGTATGCCAAAGATATATATATATATCATTACAGTGCCCAAAAAAGAAATTTTCATTGTTTTACCCTATCTAGGTTTTCAAAGTAAAATTTTTACTCAACAGCTTAAGTCATGTATTCACAAGTTCTATGGTTGTTTTAATCTTAAGATTATTTTCAGAAACACTCGCCGCATTAAGTCTTGTTTGAGCATACGAAACGTCAAGTTCTTAAATGAAAGTTTTACAACATGCGTTGTCTCGCTATGTTTATAACCGCAGTTTGTTTGTTATTTTTACTGAAGTTGAAATGGCCAAAGAATAAGAGTGTCTATGATAAAGAGTGGTTATAATGACACATCAAAATTTAAGTCTTTGAATGTGCTAGAAACTGTTTTGAGCCACCTTAAAGAGAACCATGGTAAACTATATTTCGTTGGAAAGCTAATTAACTGTAGAATCCGAAAATAACAATATATTTTGCAATTTTGGTTTTGATAGGCACGTGCAAGCCTTTAAACGCAAAAATGACCGCATCTGCTAAACTGAATTACCAGCCTTTGTGTTACCGCGGATATCCAGTCTGTCTGAACATTATCAATCAGGAGATGATGGGCTAACAAAGTGTTTGAGGCTTTTTCGATATCTCAAATTCTCCTGCATTTACGCCCTCTTACATGACGAAGATGGGCAAATATTATTTTCGCTAAGTTCAAAATAGATTTTCTCAGCAACCAGCAGGAATATCGAAAAAGCCTCACACACTTTTGCGGTTCATCACCTGCTGATTGACATGGAGCAGTTTGTTTAGCCGTACGTGATAACACGAAAGCAGGTAATTCAGTTAAGCAAACATTGTCAGTTTTGCATGTAAGGGGTTGTGCACACTTACCATTACGGCAAGTCTTTAAAATAATCATGTCTCCAGATTCTACATTTTATAAGCTTCACAGTGATATATAGTTTGGCAAGGTTTTATCGCCAGCGATGCGCGTACGAACGATTTTCCGGAAACACTCCTGAAAGTCTACAGTACCCTTAAAATGCTTTATAAGAAATACATAACATAAAATATTCAAAAGATTCGTTATTGTTTCAAGCGATCGGTAATGCCAAAGTGAGAATAATGGGATTGAGTCTTTAGTTTATCTGATAATTGCAATAACAGCTACTGAAGAACGAATTTTTTTCAGAAAAAAGATTAAAAAATAAAAGAGTTAGTGACTTTAAATCTTCTCGCCACTAGCTGTCTAGTTTGCAAACCAAGCTGCCTCCATGTCCGTCCAACATAATATTTAACATTTAATGACATTTGTTATATAGCAAAAACAAAACAAAAGCAAATTTTGGGAAACGCACTGAGATACCAGTGACAACATCAGGCCACCTCTGATCAAGTGCAACAGCGTTCAACGTTTCTCGGGTAGAAGTGAACTGTTTCCCGGTTGACGTCATGGCACTTGGCGAGAAACGGTTTCATTGTTAGATGTCATGTGACCATGAACTAGCCAATGAAAACGTCAGCTATATAACAACACATAATATGAGACTAAAGGAGTTTTACCTCACTTTAACATGGTATATTGTTGCATTGCCTGGTAAAGCTGTCGGGTCCAAGTCGACTGCAGTCCTTTCCACCATAAGAAGGCGGTGGATTGGTACACGTTCTTTTCATTATTTCCACCCCTCCTCCGCAAGTCTTTGAACACTCACCGTACTTTTCAAAGTTTGAATAACCACCGTTTACTACCAAAAAAGAACATAAAAAAATTATTACGAATGGTCCATTTCCACTATGAGACGACACGTCTCTAGGAAGGCCTGACCTTTGTATTCATTCATATAAACATCCAGTCCAAGATAAAAAATGTTCCAGCAGGTGAATCTCATAGAGGGAACTGGCCGTGGTATTGGTGTTTCCATTACTTTTTAAAATAGAGGTTAGTTATGATCGCTTCTTTCAGAGGGTTGTAACTTTTGGGCCTTCATAGTTTTGCGATGTCCAAACCTCAGTAAAATTTTGGTACCTGTTTTCTTCTTGGGATGAGTGAGATGGAGTTGTTGGAACTTAACGGTCGCTATTTGTAGACTTTACCTGGACACTTCTGATTGTTGCATTCCCTAGTAGTGCTGTCGGGTCCCAGTTCACTGCAGTCCTTTCCTCCATTGGAAGGCGGTGGATTGGTACACGTTCTTTTTAGTGTTTCCACCCCTCCTCCGCAAGTCTTTGAACATATAACGTACGTCTTAAACTCTGAATAAGCACCGTTTACTACCAAAAGAATACAAAATATTATAACAAATGGTCCAATCCCACTATGAGGCACGCCTGTAGGATGACCTGGCCTTTAAAATCATTCAGATAAACACCCAGTCCTAGATGAAAGGATATTACGGCAAGTGTATCTGATTGGGGGAATTGTCGGTTGTATGATCCCCATATACTGTTTACAATCATAAAGAGTGACTGTACAATAAACGCTCATGTGAAGCGGTCTATTTGTAATGTGGATAATCTCAAGTAGGGTAGGATGCTTCTGGTGATTGATGGAGGGAGTATGCAAAATGACCCAACTTCCCAAAAACATATTGTGTTCTAAGTTAATAGTATGGTGAACACGAAAGTGAAGGGAGTTGCTGATATCAGGAATTTTTTTTTTTTTAGTGTTCCATTACTTTTTCCAAAACAGGTAAGTTACGATTGCTTTTTTCGGAGGACTGTGCCTTTTGGGAATTCATAGTTTTGCGATATGCAAACGTTAGTAAAATTTTGCTCTTTGCTTTCTTCTTGGGATGAGTGAGAGGGGGTTGTTGGTCGTCACCTTAAGAGTGATTTTCATTGCCAGAAATAATGGACATTTCACGCCCGTGATTAATTGTCAGCGGCATTTCATTTTCAAAATGGCGGACAAAAACTATCGCAGTCGGGGAAAGCGTGTTCCCTAAGATATTTTAAATAATTTGAGCTCTGTGTATCTGTTTTACAAGGAAAAAGCGAGAAAAAAGGATCTTCAAAAAAATTTTTAGGTATCTACCAGGGCGAGCGGCTGATAGCAAGGAAACAGGACGCAGATGTGCGTAAAACTTTACCTCACTAACACATGCATTCAGCCCCGTAGCTTTGAATAAACGTATCACTAACGAAAGATGGTATCACTCCATCCTTTTAGGGAACCAAATTTCTTGTAAAATGGAAATTGTACAGCTCATTTGAGAATACCTGGGAAGCTATATACTTTGTGGGCCGGTGGGGGCCGGTGTGTTATAATTTTCCCGCGTTTTACTTCTATTAAAACCAAGCCTGGTATGCTAATGGAGGACTTTTAGAAGCCTGGAACCTAGTTTACAAACAAAATGGCGACTGGGTGAAGTTTGGGTTTGCGAAGCTTTTCCTTTTGCCAGTCCAACCAAAATGGGTCGTTCACAAATATCAGAAATATGGCCTCCATTACAGGACTTTAGCTGGAAAACTGAGGAAAATAATGGCCTGTGGAAGTATTTTGCAGTACAGAAATCATCCTTTTTATGGCTGTTTAGGAAAGATCTTACATCGCAGAAGTTATATCGAGTCGGGCAAATTTACTTCATTGAAGGGTTTATCCTCTAATCGACGAGCACTTCGCACGACTTCGGCAAGATTTTAAGACAATGTATGAAGAAATGGAGCGTTCAACGAAGGATAAAAGTGGCAACTTCAGGAAGTAAGTAAACCTACTTTAAATTAGCCGTTTTTAATCTAGATGAGAAGGTTACACAGTGCTTATCATGTTTCGAGTCGGGCACCGGAGACCCGTAAGCTCACAATCGATATATTTGAACAAGTTTCCTTTTCTCCATACATTTTCTTATACGATTTCACAGCCATTATGGCCTGAGTGCGCACGCGCAACCGCCATCTTGACCCAAATTTCTGGCAAAGTGGTACAATTCTCTTAAAGAACAACACCACTTTGCTCGAGGCGCATGCGCCAGATGATTAGCATTAGTAGTTAACTATATGTTAGGTAACCGAGTTACATTTCATGGCCCAATTACACACGAAACGTTAAAGGCTTTTCCTTGTGGTTAGAATACCATGTAACACGCATGCGTTCTAGCCTTTGTCCCCATGATACACTCCGTTGTTCGAGTTTCAGATTCATGCCTGCGAATACCCCCCCAAAAAACACTCTCGTCTAAGCGGGCATAAGCATGTTATATTTCAGGTATACTATCAGTTCTCCCTTTTAGTGCAAAGAACGCTTTTGTGACAGCGTATCTTTTGGAATCATCTCTAGCTCGGTTAAAAAAATGTCGTGTGCTGTTTTCAAAGTATTTCGTGTTTGCTTAAGGTTTGAAGAGGGAAACGGATTGATCTCCTCAGCCGCTTTCTATTTTCTCCCCTATGAAAGAGAACAAGAAGCCACAATGTATTCACCTCAAACAGTTTCCTCGTTATAGCGGCATTAAAATTAGTAATATACGTGACAAAAATAAACTTCGCTCAAATATTGCTGCAGACACTCTGGCACTTACGGAAACCGCAAATAAATTTAGTCAGTCTTGAAAGGACTCTCATTTACCAATATAGGATATAATATCGGTCAAGTTGAAACGCTTCTTCGGTTGTATTAATTGAAAATCACTGTGTATTTTGAACTGGTTGTTGTTGTTAAACACAGACACCAACATAACAAGAAACGTGCTATTCCGAGACACGGCCATTTTGATAATTAAATAGTAATTGTTATATCGATGATATAAAAATTTGCCTCTTGAAAGAAAACAAACTTCATTCCTTCTTCCATTTTTTGTTCATAAGTTAATAAACATTATTTCATTTTCCCATCAGAAATTGCGAGCATATATTCCTTTGCATGTTTTTTGAGAGAAGACAAGGGCATCCTGTTACAAACAAAAGTATCAATTTACAAAAATATAACAATTATCACTTTTGCCTAGTTCAACGTATTAATGAATTTTAAATACAAGGTAGCAGATGACTCAAAACGTACTAACGGTCCTGCAATACACACTCTGCTCTATCTGAGATTGTCTCACTAGTCTATTCTTTCTTTGTTGTAGGAGTGTGCTTGATAGGTTTCACGTACATTGCCAAACATGGTTTGACATGTCGCTACTTGTCTTAGCTGCATTACTCACGTGACTCTTCAGTGGGAAAAATCATGCGTTTGAAACTCATTATATACAGAACAGACTGTGTGTTCCTCTGTCGTATGCTGTGAAAATGCTCAAATACCTAAAAAAATTATATCGTTATGCCAATGAAGATAAACATGTGGAGCGAATAAAAAGAAAATGGCAATCAAAAGCTATTACCATCTTCTTACCAGGCATAGACTACGAGTAGTTCCCCTTTCTCTTATTCCGCCGAGCGAGACGCGAAAGAAACCTGGAAGAGAAAAAATCTCGCCACCAGGATCTCGCGCGGCAATTTTTTTCTCGCGGGTTTCTTTCGCATTTCGCAAGACGGACTAAGCGAAAGAGGGACTTCTCGTAGTCTATACCAGGCAGAGAAAAACTTTAATCTTTTTCCAATAATAATCATACCCAGGGGCCATAATCAGGGACGGAGACCGTAAGTCTTGGGATGCGCGCGGACCCATGATATGGGACAATTTTTCTATTTTTAGAACAAATTGCGCCATCCTCACGTCATATATCCGCGCTGATCCACGCACGTGTCTTGGACTCTCGCGTGGATGTTGTCACGTTGTGTGATGAATTGGTGAGATTTGCGAGGTTCTCTTGCCGATTTTTCACAGCAATGGCAGGGAATAAGGCAGAGAAGAAAAACCAGGGCTCTTCTATATACTTCTATGCTGTGGTTTAATGGAAAAGGTGTGTTTTTCAGGGTCGAGAATTTCTTTAATTTCGCGCTGTGAATGAGTAAAATCCGCTCGCCGGTTAGTTGTACGGGTAAACTTTTGTGTTTGTTCTGTAGAGAAAAGTTCTGTAAGAAAACTGTTTACTCCGGTATCGAGTTAATTTGTGAGTTTGCCGAACAATGCTTAATCATAACCAAAACCTGTTTTTGATAGTTTTTTTATTGTTTCTGCTCGTTTGGCGAGTTTGCAAAAGCTTTTGAAAAATAAGTCAGACGCGTACGAGTAGTTCATTTGCATAGTGCAGCGCGTGCACTTTCAAGTCCGAGTCGGTGATTTCAGATTGTCAACAAATCGTGAAAAAGATTTGTTTCGTTGTCTTTTGTGCTGAGATACTACAACAATTTTCACCAAAGTTCGTCCAAAGGCTACTAACATCATGTGTGTTTCTTTCACAGAGTGAAACCTTACGCTGCGAAAATAAAATAGACAAGGAGTTTGACTCAATCGAAATCTTTATTCGAGTTGATTAAAAGCGTCATTGTAACTTTTCTGATTATTATTTCTGCTGTATTCACATATTTTCAGCTAAGCTTTAAATATGTTCTCAAACTTCAATCAACTTTAAACATATTTAAAAACTAGAGATATTATATAAGTTCGATGTACGTTTTCATGTTTTACTAGCTGTGCAAAACACGCATCGGCGGGTGCTCTTATTCATGCATAGACAACAAACAATTTATTGGATTTTTACACAAACAAAACTACGCAGCATCTACGGACATAAACCTATTGTCACTTAATGGGCCTAAACGCTGCTATATCCAAACATAGCCAAGTAGTTTTTTTTCTGTGTTATGGAAAAGCTGTTAATCTTCTTCATATGTGAAATTTAGATTGGAGTAATGTGAAGTTCTTACAGCCGAGTTCTTATGAAAGGAGCAGCGAAACTCAACTTGGTCAGCGATATAAAGCGGGACATACCTAAATTCGGCACTGTCTTCACTCAAACTGGAGCAACTTACGGCGAAAATACTTAAGCAAAATTCCAACAGCTATAAAGGCGTTGAGTTGTGGGCCAAAAGCATAAACGGACGCCGTTTCCCCTGCGCGACATCCGCGAAAATCCTCGCAGCAATGTACGCGCGTGTGCGCAGGTGATGGCGCAATTTGTTCTAAAAATAGAAAAATTGTCCCATATCATGGCGCCAACCCCAATACTAGAAATGGCGCGCGCTTACGGTCTCCGTCCCTGATTATGGCTCCTGTTGTTAATAAATATTATTTTATACTGCAGACATAGGGCACCCATGAAGTTAATTTTGGAGCAAATTAATAAAAACAGAACCCACTTGCACTTGATCTGGTAAAGAAACGAGGAAGCTCTCTTTCTAGTGACTTTTTAGGTCACTGGGAGGAAGGTTTTAGATTGAAAACAGACTATTTTTCACTAGAAGACTTTTTTTCTTATAGTGAAACAAAATAATGATGTGTATTTCGGTGTCAAAAAGGAGTTGTATAGCTATATTGAAATTGTTTTCTACAGATAGCATTTAGGGTCACTTCAAAGCATTCTCTTACATTGTCTTAAAAACGGCTCAAATCGTAACGCAATCGTCAACAGACTTATGTCACGTGTTAATCATATTCAACGTCTGGGCCGCCTGTGGTACAACGTAACATTGTAGTCATTTGCTCTTTCCTTTCAGGTATATTCCGGTCGAGAATCCGCAAACATTGGGTGTTCGCGTCAGCAGGGTGCAAAACCCCCTGGAAGTGTTGCGTGAGAATGTATTTATAGTGGCTGTTCACATTCAAGGCTACAAGAAACCTCTTGTGATAGGGGAGTTGGAGAAAGGAGTGGAAGCCGTGGAAACTACCAAATGGAGAAAATTGGACTGGTAACTTACCAAATGGGTGTTTACTGCTTGTAAATTTCCATCTGGACTAGGAAAATAAACTCACGAAAGAAACTTACAAATACCTCAGAAAGACATATCGGGATGTGGAAAGAAATCAGCTATGCTAATGAAACCTGAATCTTTCTCTTTTCCTATACAAGCAAGCGTTGGATTTAGATAGTACTTGCCCTGTTAGCCAAATTGTTGTATTGATTTGCCATTTTTTTTCTTCAACAAAACGTTCAACTTCAATGGAAAGGAAGATCATCAATATTCCCGTGTCCCTGCGACCAATCACAACTTATAGAACTTCAACAGAGATGTAACTGTTTCACTGCAATGGGCAATAGCAATAGCATAATCGTTATTTTAGTGTAAATAAATCTCCTACTACCGATACTAAAATCGAGTTCTTCGTAAGCTATTCCTTTGCGCAACAAAATGCCGATAGAAATTTCCATAGACGTTTCCCTAAGAACTGACGATGGAAGTTCCTACCGAACATTTGTTTTGAATGTACAATTTTCTCTCAAAACTATAATGTCGCTGGAAATTTCCACCGACATTTTTCTCTCAGACTTGAAATGTCGCTGGAAATTTCCACCGACATTTTTCCTGTCACAGCTAAAATGTCGCTGGAAATTTCCACGGGCATTTTTTTCTGTCACAACTAAAATGTCGCTGGAAATTTTCACCGACATTTTTCTGTCACAGCCAAAATGTCGCTGAAAATTTCCACCGACATTTTTCTCTATGAGCTAAAATGTCGCTGTAAATTTTACCAACATTTTTCTCTCACAGTTTAAATGTCGCTGGAAATTTCCGCCGACTTTTCCTTTTACCAGTAGAAAATAACACTGAAAGTTTTTCAAAAATTATTTGCCATTTTTACCACAAAGTTTTAACTTTGGAAAAAAACAAGTCATTTCCTAACCAAAGAAAAATATATTGCTAGCTTTTTGCGATTAAATGTATAATTGAGAGGATTTTGCTATTATTTTCCTCTCTTGAACAAAAATCGACAAACGTTCTCAAATTTTAACCCTCTCTTTTGGAAAAAATCAAGGCTCAAGAGAATTATTTGCCACACTGTAACTCAAATGGCAAAATATGACAGTTTCAGAACGCACGCTTACTTTTTTAACTGGTGAATGTTGATCGCATTGGTTTAAAATATGGTCGTTTTTGTCGGAAGAATAGCTAACCGGTTCTTCAAGAGACTTAAAAGGCCAATTTTTGCCAAAATTTTATGCTAATTTGGCAAAAACCAGGCAAATCAGCTCAATTTTGGCAAAATATTTCATTTTAGAATATCCTGTTTGGTTTTAGAACGTGTTTCTCCTAGTGGAGCCCTTTTATGAAGAATACAGCCGAACCTCTCCACAACGGCCACCTTGGGCACAAACCAGAGTGGCCATTGAATAGAGGTGGCCGTTATGTTGTTGCGGGGATGCAACATTGTGAGAATTCTTCGTTTGACATATAAATACATAACATATTGTTGAAACTCATGAAAAAGGATGCCAAACAAAAACAGAGACCTACGACGCGCGGTACGAATCAGGTTTGTGAGCTCTTACGATCAAAAATGGCCAGGCGCTCTGTATACACTATTCATCAGTCGTTGATCAACTGGCCGTTGTGAGCTATTTTCAATTGGCACTTGGGACGTGTTTTAATAGCCGATCCCGCTGTGGAGAAGTGGCTGTTCCAGATCCTCTATATCGCGTAATTTTTTTCCGCTGGGGTGAAATAGGTTCTCTGTGTGCTTTAAATGATAATGATTTTTACTGACTTTATTACTCACTTTTTGTAGAGAATGTCCAAGAAGCACTAGAAGATCTACACCGTGCAGAAGAAATCACGGGTAAATCAAATTCCTTTTTGACTGTCTGATCGTGTATGTATCACCTTGCTCGTCTCCCAAATTGTTGTTTTTTCTTTGTATCCATAGAATATAAATGTCCAAGAAGCAAGTCACTTTGAAAGCATGAAATTTATGATGACCATTTCACTATCCTCAGGAATAAAAAAGTTTAGAACAGATTGCGGATAAATTGATAGTAATTATAGGGTCGAAATGCATCATGAACAGCAAAGACTAATTCAGATTTCTATCTCGTCATTAGAGATTAAACCGAACGCATTACACAAGACTGGTCTTGACTATGATTCATTGAGAGGTAAGAAAATAAACCAATATAAAAGTATTCCATTTTATTGTGCAGCTTCGAAATTTTGGAACTTATTTAATTGTGCAAATCTACTATAATTTATTATCATACCGTCACGAGGGTTTTACTGGTGAATACCCAACTCGTAAAATTCAAACCGCCAGTCGCGTAGCACAGATTTCGGAAGACGAGCAACACTTGCGCTGCTCTCCTCGGTTCGTTTGCGTTCTTCCTCGCAGATTTCGAGCAAAACAGAGATTGCTCGCAGTCTACTGAAATGGAGTATTTTCCAAATCATCATTTCTGATGATATTGATCACATCGTTGCTTGTGCAAGGAGTCAGTTTTTCAATAGTAAAAAGAATGTGACGGTGACTTAGATATTAAAACAGTATTTTACTGAAACGCCGAACATCTCAGGACCTGGAACATATTTTTAACGATAAAAAAATTCCAACATACATTTAACTTGTTTTAACTCATGTCTCAACAGCATCGTACATTAATTAATTAATTAATTAATTAATTAATTAATTAATTTAAAAGCTTATAAGGCGCAAATATCTATATAAATAAATTCAAATGCGCCATACTAATAATAATAACAATGATAACAATAATAAAAAAAAACAACAATAATAATAAAATGACAATGATATATACAATAAAAAAAACTTATGGCTAAAATTAAGAAATAGTCTAATAATCTAAGTGGAACGAGATGCCTTTTCGAAAAGGTAACTCTTCAGCTTTCTCTTAAAAGTGTCAACGGAGGTGGTTTCCAAACACAACACACAATTAGTAGTCATTAGTATAGAAGCGGTGGATAGTCCAGCCAAAATCTCCTCTCAATTTTTAAGACAGCGAGTCAAGGATTTATACGTATTTCCTAGGGGAAAAAATAACTGGAATAAGTGTTACGCAAAAACCGCAGACTGTGCTCCGATTTTCTACAGACAAGTATTTTAAAATAGCAAACATCAAATCTGTCAAAAATAGAAGTTGATGGCAAAGCCGTTGACTAGTCAGTGAGGCGCTTCCCAAGACGGTTGTTTAGAAACGCTTAAAGCAGGGAAAAGAAACATCTTTCAAAGGTTACTAAACTCAATAGAATAAGACTCGAAGAAATCGTTACAAGATATGATATGTAACTTAAAATAACCGTCGTGAAATGGTGGACGTATACCAACAACGTGAGGGGAAACAGAACTAAATGCCAACCAGTTGCTAGAGAAATTACAGCTGAGTATGTACTGAACTAAACATGACAACTGACTAAAAATATGAAGAAAACTCCTGTGTTTAGGACGTGTCAAATTGAAGACATAAAACTAGAAAGGTAAACAAGTTTTACAGGCATGATATGAACAGGACAAGTTCACCGCAGTCTAGGGGAGTAATAAATTTGACCATAATTTTCAGAGCGGCTTACTGCTGACGTTCGAACGTTTCTTGGTGGCGAATTGATTGCGGCGCGTATAGACGGTCTCGTTCAACTCCACCCGCAAAAAGAGTTTCGCGCCCTTAGTTAAAATGGCGGATGTTGCATGATAGAGTAAGATGATGATTTCGTCTTTATCAACTGATGATATTGTGCGTACTATTTTATGCATAGAACTTCACCTCGTATGACAACTCGTTTTGTGCAGACTTACCCCAGATATTTGCCGGCTGAGTTCAAACACCACTTTTGAATGACGAAAAGAACATTCGAAATTCTCTCAGGAATAAACCGTTTCTAGCAGTCAAAACATACACTTTGTTTGCGAAGCAACGGTCAACTTATTGTGAGTGCACATGGATGTACGAGTAACACTGATCTCCGCAGTACAAATATGAATTATTTCATATATAGTTCACATCACTTTACTGCAACAGAAAATATAAACTCAATAAATTGACCTCGCTCCCAATGTGTGGCTTCATAGCTCAGTTGGTAGAGCATCGCACCGGTATCGCGAAGGTCACGGGTTCGAATCCCGTTGAAGTCCTGATTTTTTCAAGCTTCTTCTTTCCAAGTGCTTAAATTGGAAAATTTACTGCGATGATCACTCTTCACATTCATCTACAACCGCAGTACAAATATGAATTATAGCTGCTTTGTTTCTCAGAATATTTGAAGCAATTCCTTGAATCGCCCTGCTTCCAAATCGAACACAAGATAAACTGAAAGGTTGATGCTTCTTTTCGTGGCATTCAATCGAAGATCCATTTAAAATCCAAGTGCCAGCCGCCAAATAATTTCGAGAAATGCAGCTTTCGAAGCGACCAGCTTCCGCGGCTCGGAATTCGTGTGCAAAAGAACAACAGTCACGCTGTTTGCTCCACCCTGATTGGATGCATTCTTTAGCATTACCCAATCAGCGTGGAGTAACAGCGTGACTGTGGATGAGCTTTCAGAATGTTAGTATTAAAAACTCGTTCGAACGGTTAGTTAAAGTAAAACGATTTTCTTACGCCTATTCTCCGTATTTGAACCTATGGGTATACACAACAAGTACTATCCTTTCAGGATGCGGGCCTGTCAGTTTGTCAATGGATATTAATTCCATTCACTTTGCCCTTGATTTCGCAAATACCGCTTGCGACAGTTCGAACGTTTTGACAAACAGTTCGGTGGATTCATAAACCGTTTGAACGTTTTGGCAAACCGTTCGAAAGATTCCATAAGCCGTTCGAACGTTTTGGCAAACCGTTCGAGAAAATTCATGAACCGTTCAAACGGTTAGGTTGTCCGTTCGGAATACTTAACAAACCGTTTAGCCGTTCGATGAAACCGTTTCAAACGGCTTAGTTAACCGTTCGTAGACCGTTCGATAGCCGTTCGTCTCAGCCGTTTAACGGAAAACCGTTAGTGTACATTTTCGCGTGAAAGGTCACATATAGCTCACACTGATCTCCGCTGTTAACAATCCATAAGAGCTGCACTGATAAGTATTTTCCACCATGTTGAACACAGAAAGTATACCGCGAGGTACTGGGATTGAGAATGAGTTGGTCAAATGGAATGCTCAATTTTTGATCGGACCGGCCCGATTGAGAAAAGCGGTCCACTTCAAAGGTGGACCAAACGGTGAACGGGCTTTTTCGAAACTTTTCTGGCTAGACTGAACTAATCCATTCTGTTTTAGGATAATTTGGTTTTATCAACTGAGTTGATAATGTGAATTAGCCACCGTAAAGAGATTCGAAAGCTGACGTTTCGAGCGCTAGCCCTTCGTCGGAGCGAATCGAGGAATTGTGGGTTGTGTGTGGTTTATATAGAGAAATATGGAGCTACGCTATTGGTTGGTGCCTGGCAACGTGAAAAAACAACAGAATAAATTAGTTGAATGAAAAGCGTTCGTTGATACCGTGAGGATTAACAGTGCCGATTTGAAAAATAAATTTTTGTTCTAGAGTTTTGCGGCTTTCTGTGCCTCCTTGATGTAGGGAGAGGCCACAGACCGCCATATGTTGCTTCGAATGATTCGGCAGATTAAAGTGTCTAGCGACCGGTTTAGATGCGTTTTTGTCGTCTTTCTCAACGTCGCGAAGATGTTCTCGGAATCGGTCGCCTAGTCGTCTACCTGTTTCGCCGATATATAACTTTTTGCAGAGAGTGCAAGTTATATAGTAGATTGTCGGGGCCCAAGCGATCTATTAAAATCACTGATCATTTTACCTGTACCTCAGCCAGTGTCATCTACTGTATAACTTGCACTCTCTGCAAAAAGTTATATATCGGCGAAACAGGTAGACGACTAGGCGACCGATTCCGAGAACATCTTCGCGACGTTGAGAAAGACGACAAAAACGCATCTAAACATCTAAGTTGGCCCTTATTTGTTCCTTGCCAAGTGACACAAATGGCGGCTGTACAAATACCCTTCGTTAAAAAGCTGTAAACAAAACTTCAAGAAACTTACTACACGATTTTAAAGTATAAGAATAAAATAATAACTGTGCCAAGTTTCGTTTTCATAGGATTTTTTTTACGCCCCTGATGTTTTCGTAAAGAAGCGTGAAATTTAAAGATTTTGAGTTGCGAAAACTGCCATTATATGCAAATTTCGAACTTTCTTAAATTTTGGCCGCAAAATAAATCGTTGGAACTTTAAACTATTTTTCCTTGAATAAGTTCATCCAAAGGTATGTTTTGGCGAAATAAAAGAAAAATCGATTTTTCGCCGGTGTCTTCCGATTCTCGACATTCTCAGAAAATCACTCTTAAACGTTAAAGCGTTTATTGCGACCACTTTGGTTTGGTTTAACTACTGTTTACACATCTATAAGCTCAAAAAAATACTTTTGAATTCTTTTTTGGATTCTCTCAGCAAAAGTGAAGTACCTCAAAGGAAGCCTGGAGCACGACAAAAATGACTATAGAAAAGCGTTAAGTTACTACACTGAAGGAATTGAACTGAAGTGCAAAGATGACTTAATAAACGCCGAACTTTACTCCGAGAGGTCGCACTTACATGGTCATCTAGGTAAGTTGACACGATTGTTTTTTTTAAATTTTTTACTTAAGCTAGTTTAGATATCGAAGTTCAAAATGTAAAATATATATATGACT
Organism: Platygyra sinensis; assembly: GCA_019787425.1. Classification (NCBI taxonomy): domain Eukaryota; kingdom Metazoa; phylum Cnidaria; class Anthozoa; order Scleractinia; family Merulinidae; genus Platygyra; species Platygyra sinensis. Next base: position 17,310 of record JAHPZR010005933.1, on the reverse strand, counting down.
GGATTTTTGAAAACGGTCTCAATAATTTGCGCCAAAACACCCATATTTCACTTTGATTTCATAACTCCTAAAGGCAGCAACCAAGCCATGTAAAGAGAAAAAAAAATAGGGAAAGGACAGCAATACAAGGAAGATAAACGAGTGGAGAAGAAAATGAGACTGACTTTCCTTTTAATTTTTGTATTGTCACCTTTGAACACCGTTTTCATAAATCCAACTATTATATATTGTGCATTTTAATTGCTATACATTTCTTCAATTCCACTACTACTGAGAATTTGGTAATACATCGTTTGATGATTTGGTAGTTCCCATCATCTGTCTGCTTTATTAAATATCAATATTGTAATGAGAAACGCCAGTCTCACGTCTTCCTTTAATGAAATGACATTGTTCGTTATTGATGAGAGGTGCAGTGGACTTAAATTCGGCACATATCCAAGTAAAATTAACCCATGTACCTCCCCTGCGCTTTACTTTATGTAAGAGGCTCAGCTGACAAATTACGCTTACGATAATCAGCTCTGATCCAGCTGTTGTTGGAGATGTTTTCAACAAGGAACCTGCGATTGTGTGTAATTAGTAGCGAAATAAAAGGATGACCCTAAACAGTGAAAAAAGCAACGCTGTGATTCTATGGCATAAACCCAATATCAGGTTCTCCTTCTTTGCTGAAGAAGTAAATATACCGCAAAACAAATTGTCTCAGTCTACTTTGTATAATTCATTCATTATGTCTCATCTCAATTATTGTTCCTCGATATGGCATCTAGGCTTGAAGTCTGTTGGATAAGAATAAACTGAATAGGTTACATAAATGAGAACTTGGTTATCTATATATTCGCGACAAGTCTTCTGAAACCGTTTTTCTTACTGGTCGTATAGCGATGTTTCTTGATAACAAACATTGATGTCATATTTCTTTTGTTAATTAAATTTGCCAGCCGCTGAACAATACCATTCATTGTTTCAACAGCCAATAAACCTCTGGTTGGCACGTTAATGACAATAGGTGGCGTAACGAGAAACATCGCTATTGACTGGCGCCTTGAGACTAAAGCGGCCAAACACAGTTTTTGATACCTGCGTTTCATTCACCTTTTTCTCTAAAACCCTTGATCCTTTGGACACCAAAAATGGCAGCCAGCAGTAAGTTAACAACACAAACGTCGGGTTTTGGACAGTTTAGCTGACGCACACGCTATTGCCATGGTAACGTCAATAAATATAAACAGGCCTTTGAAATCAATTTTGTTTATTTGCAAATTATCCATGGTCGTTAAGCGGCCTTCACACGGCAAACTTAAGTTGGCAAACTCGTGTTGGAAAACTTCAAAAAGTTGGCAAACTCATTCCTTCACACGTCAAACTCGTGGCAAATAACAAACACGGCAATTTCCAACATGGCCGCTTTTTAGTGCAGTTTCAATCACGTACAACAGTGAAACAGAGGATAAGAAGAGAAGAACCAGAAAGCGGTGGAGAATTAGAAAGGTTTGGACGAAACCAAGTTTGTCCGCGCGCTCCTCCGTTTTGTTTTGTTTGTTTTTAGTATCTTTGTAGGCTATAGATGAAACGTCCCGAACAGCCGGACAATTGTGAACCGCTTTGATATTAAATTTAAAAAGTGTTGACTCGCGTCCCCCATTTTGTGAAGTGTCACGCAAATAAATCACGTGAATAGAGCTCGTTTTGATTGGTTGAAAATTACCAACACATGTTGGCCAACCGTTCACACGTCAGATACGAGTTTACCAACACGAAAAAGTTGGCGAAAAAGTTGGCGAGAATAGAGGCAAGTTCTATTTGTCGCCAACAGTTTGCCAACTTGTTTGCCGACTGTTTTTGTGCCGTTCACACACATCAACTTGAGTTTGCCAACACGAGTTTGCCAACTTTAGTTTGCCGTGTGAAGGCCGCTTTAGATGTTTTTGCAATCTGCATGCAATAAAGGTGTAACGATGCTCACAAGCTAACACTATTTTGTGATAAGACTTTAACAGAGAGATCTTAATTATCCCTTGTTGATGGCTCACTGGAATATCTAAAATTTACTCTGTTCTGTTCAATTTTTTCGATACTCTAGTTACTTATTTCTTAAAGTATTTCCGTGCCAAATTTCGTGAAATTCTAAGGAGTTGTTCTAAAGAAATGGGCGTATATCTGAGAAAGCCAATTTTTCGTATTTTTGTTTTCTTTCTTTTTTATCACTTTTCTCGGCACATTACCATACTTTATTGTTTTTATTAAGTGGAGCCTAATCAGCTTCATCAACCCGAGAGTAATAAAGCTGGGTATGTACCTGAAAATTTGGTTCCATCAACTGAGTTGATAATGTGAATTGGCTACCGTAAAGAGATTCGATAGCTGACGTTTCGAGCGTTAGCCCTTCGTCGGAGCAAATCGAGGAATAGTGGGTTGTGTGTGGTTTATATACAAAAATATGGAGCTACACTATTGGTTGGTGCCTGGCAACGGGGAAAACAACAATAATTAGTTGAATAAAAATCGTTCGTTGATACCGTGAGGATTAAGAGTGTCGATTTGAAAAATAAATTTTTGTTCTAGAGTTCTAGATGTTCTCGGAATCGGTCGCCTAGTCGTCTACCTTTTTCGCCAATATATAACTTTTTGCAGAGAGTGCAAGTTATACAGTAGATGACATTGGCTGAGGTACAGGTAAAATGATCATTTATTTTAACAGATCGCTTGGGCCCCGACAATTTCTCAACGTTGCAAATGAAAGGACATGTTTTGCATCGTGCGCGTGCGCATTTAAAAGTACATTTTCAAAATGTGTTACTAAAACAGATGCCAAACAAAAAAAACAGAGAACAACGACGAATGATACGGACCAAGTGTGTAATGTGTTACATTAAAATATGGCCAGAGGCTCTGCATACACTGTTCGCTAGTCGTTGATTAACTTGCTATTGTCCTACTAAGAACCCTTAGCGGTATAAAAGGCCGACCTTAAATTATTCAGGATATTTGGTAAAACAATGATCAAAGGGAGGTATCCTTATATGGACAACCTTCTCATCTGGGGCAAATACAAGCAATTATGCTTTACGATTGATTACGCACCAGATTGATTACGCACTATACTTAATCATTTTTCTCCGCCCGGGTGAAACCACCCTCTAAGCTCTATCAATGTATATGATTTTTAACAACTACATTACTTATTTTCTAAAGGTAATTTTCAAGATGCACTCGAGGATCTAAAACGTCAGAAAGAAATAATCGGTAAGTCAATTGAAAGTTCTTTCTGAATTCTTTTCATGTGTATAACTCCTTACTGGTCTCTCAATTTTTGCTTTGTTTTGCACACATAGAATAAACATACCAACTTTAAAAGCCTTTCCACTCATTTTCGAGACACGCTTGTTGTTTGGAGGAGTGAGAGGAATTCAGCCACCATAATGATCACATTTATTTTTAACGAGGAATGAAAAATCACATAAAGAGATTGTAGACAAGCAAAATTAAGAGTAACAATGCACCCTGAACAGCAAAGACTAATGCCAGATTTTTGTTGCGTTATATTAGCTATGAATCCAAGCGTTTTCCAGGAAAATGGTTCTGACCGCAAGACTAGAATTAGAGGTGAGAAAATATACCAATATAATGAAGTGCATGAAATTTGCAATTTTGGAGCTAAGATAATTGTGGAATCTGTATTTTTTTAACTCCCAGTACAGTCAGAATTTCCAGGATTTTTAAGGTTACTCCAACCCCTCGCGGGTTTCCTCCAGAAAAAAAAATTCAAAAATCTTCTTAGTGGCGCTGTTTTTAATGAAACCCCCACAAACAATATATCACTAGAAGGGTTATAAAATGTAGAATGAGTTGTCTATAATGTTCGCTTTGTAAAATGTATTCTATATACAAGGCTAAAAGGTTAAAAAATTAAAATGTTTAAACCAAACGTTTTCTACTGTTTGCCATCATCAGGGTTAACCCTGATGATGGCAAACAGCCGGAAACGTTTGGTTTAAACATTTTAATTTTTTAACCTTTTAGCCTTGTATATAGAATACGTAGAATGAGTTATTATTATGTTCTGTTTTGACTTTTGCTTTCCAAAGGCGGCAGAAGCCGTCAACTCCAAAATGACCGGCTGACGTTCCAGTGAATTAATAGGGCATGTAGATTTGATGATCTCCCGTGAAATTTAGTCAGAACATTCCCTGATAGATGAGGAACAAAAGGGTGTCAGCGAATTCTTTTATTGTACTGAAATACTTTTTTTCGTGGCGGCCTCTAACGCAACACGTTACGCAAATTTTGCGATAGTGGAACTTGACAGATCTATAAAAAGATAACTAATAGAAATAAAAGAAAATGCTTACACTTTTTTGGAGATTGATGCTTTGTGATTAACACTGCACAGTTCTTTTGCATCAACGATTGCATTTCATACCCGATTAAATTGCTGGAACGTCAGCCGGTTATTTCAGAGTTGACGGCTTCTGCTGCCTTTGGAAAGCAAAAGTTAAAACAGAACGTAATTTTATTGAATTCATCATTTTATAACCTTTCTACCGATATGTAGTTTGTGGGCGTTTCATTAGCCTGTTCCAGGCTCTCGGTAGTTGTGGACGAGCGAAAACAAGCGAGGAAAAAAACGAGGGAGGACTAAGGCGAGGAGCGCGGGAGAGCCTGTAAGAATTTCTTTAACGACCCTCTTCTGGTATAGCAGGAGCTGCTATACCCTCTGATCGGTCAATTTTGACAGTACTGTCAACACTCCTGTGGATCTTGTCAATCAGAAAGATGGCGAGCGCGGCCTGCGCGAGCGATTTCGAGGAATCCGAACTGATTTCCATCTTGGACGATTGTCTGCAGGATTTCCCGAATATTCAAGCGCTAAGGAAGGAGCAGCAACTATGTCTAGCAAATCTAGCTAGTGGGAAAGACGTTGTCACTATTTTTCCAACGGTTTTGGGAAAAGTTTAATTTTTCAAATATACCCACGACTTGCTAAGGCTGCTATGAAGTCAGAAATGTGTTCGATCGTTGTTGTCTTTCCCTTGGTCTCAGTGATGCGGGACCAAGTGGAGCCGCTAAAACAGCTTGGATTCTCTGCGGCAGCAATTGGACTCAGCGAAGCTGAGAAAGAGGCGAGAGAAGGGAAGTGTGAGATTGTTTTCGGCAGTCCAGAGACCTTGCTATCAAGCTCTTAGAGAATGAAATTGCGAGATGGTAAACTTGGTCGGCAGACAGCTGCATTTGCAGTCGATGAAGGTAAATAAAATAGACAGGCCAAACACGACTCAAACGGCTCGTGGCATTTGTACATTTGTCCTTTATTTTTCGGTCTTTCGGCCTTTTTGTCGCTTCACTGTTTATGAAGGGCATTTTGCATTGTGTTATAAGGAGAAAACTAGAGCCCTTAGATCGTGCTCGGCAAATTTTAAGAGGTCATAGGTCTACATGATTTCCGCCGTTTTCCGCATGTCGCTTCGTTGAGTTTGACACCTCTATAATTTGCCATGTGTTAGTGTATTGTTTTGGCTCATTTCTGTTGCAAGATATTTTTAAGTCTCCAAGTATTTGCTTTTAAGAGACAAAATGTGACCTGATTTGGGAAAACGTACACTAACGGATATCCGTTTAACGGCCTGAAAAAACGGTATGCAAACGGATAGAAAACGGCCTTCAAAAACGTTTAAACGGTTTCTCAAACCGTTTAAATGGATGAGCAAAATAATTAAACGGTTTCCTCAAGTCATAAAACAGTTTCCTAAACCGTTCGAACGGATGTGTAAAAACGTCGACAAAACATTTAAATGGATAGAGACATAATTAAACGGTTGGTCGCTTCAATCAAACGTTTTCTTTCAACGGTAGAAATGAACAACATTCAAACGTAAAATAATTTCTACGTACGCTAAGTGCGTATTAATGTTGCGGACATGACAAGATCATTTTGCTCCGTTCATTACAAATCGCCACATGAAAATCGTCTTGCCGTCTGCTTTATCCTTAAAGTTAGCGCGTCCAAGTCAAGATTAGAAGAAAATAATTGATTTCCAGTCAAGAAAACGAATGCCATAACATATACCTTCCTTCTTTATTGTTGTTCGCCTGAGAAATTATGTAATCACATCGCCAGTCCACCAGTGATGGTACAAATGGCTGGTTCGACAATGCAAAACTTCGCTTCAATAAAGGATACATCGCTTACAAAAGAGTGGTTTAGATTCCCTCAATGTTTCCGTTTTGTCTGGGTCCTTTTAACATGTGTATAAACCAGAAACTAGGAGAATAAGACTGTGCCAACGGCGAAGACGGCAACAATATAACACGCCATATTAGCTGCTGTCGCCATGCTCAGCGGTTTCGCTTTATAGTGTGTGCGATGATTGGTCGTTCGTTGCCACGGAAATAAAGCAAGACATTCCGTCAGAGAGGATAACGCATAAAGGGTTATGCGTTTTAGGACCAGACTGAAAATAACCCAATTTTCATACGTTAACAATACAAGCGTAATTTGAACTGATTGAATTGATCGTTTGTCTGTCCAAAACCGTTCCTAAAGAAACTTTTTAGAAACGAAAACTTCAACGAAGAGCACGCTTATGTGCGGGGCTCGACGTGCATTCCATTTTTAGACTTGTCGTGCGCACTTCGATACATTATTAAGTCAACAAAAGCCGTGAAATCGGTGCTGAAAGTTTACAAGCGAACACAATAATTTTTTTGTGAACTTTCGTTTGCACCGATTTCACCACTTTGTTGAATTTATTCATTCGTTCATTCATTGACTTCAAGCGGAGACTTTCTAGGAAAAAGTGAAATCACAGAATGCAAATTTGAAGCGTGTTTTGCTTGCCAAATTGATTGATAAAATAAATAAACCAGGAATAAAGTGACTCGGATAAGATATGCATTGAAAGCGAAACCTTCAACTTTGAAAAAGATTCACTCTTAGTTTTAGTCTTGCAATTATCTGAAAGGTAAACACAAGACAGCAAAGTAATAATATTAAGTAAACAACAAACGAAATGTTCGAAGTGAAACGAAGTGTTCGAACGATCCAGCGTAATAAATATTATAACTTCTGCCGCTGTTTGTTTACATTGTTTCGTGGCATCTGCAACTGCTGCACGTTGTTTTCTAAACTATGGCTAAACAGTTACGGCAATAGGAGAAGACAGAGGGATTGATTCTGACAATGTAAACCTGGACGGCTTACTGCAAAACGGAAGAAGTTTGCCGTTTAACGGACAGCTCCTCCGTGTAAACGGATTGCCCTTCCGTTTAAACGGATTCTCCTTCCGTTTAAACGGATAATGGTGTTTTAAAAACGTTTTGCCAATTCAATCAAATGGATCAAAAAACGGATTAAACGCTTCTAGAAACCGTTTAAACGCCTTTGGAAACAGTTTTAACGGATACTAAACGGATAGAAAACGCTTTCAAGCCGTTAAACGGATATCCGTTAGTGTACGTTTTCCCAAATCAGGTCACAAATATGGCGTTTACTGTGAGTGTGTTGTTAACTTGCATTCTAAATTGTCGGGCCCGGCTATGATTAGAACTATATGCAAGTACAGTAGATAGATTCTTGTCACGGGTATCATATTTGCCCTCGTCCGTTTTTCTTCGGAGACGCCTGTACTTCGAGAAAGCTTTACGCTTAACTGGAGAAATTCTTATGTTTCTTGCAACTCGATGTATAGGTAAGGGAACTGGTCAAAACTACTATACTCGAACAGGACCCACCTTTGGGGTAGGAGGGGGGTTCTCAAAGACACCACCTATCTTCTAACATTACCAACAACAACAACTTGGTCGGCAGACAGCTGCATTTGCAGTCGATGAAGGTAAATAAAATAGACAGGCCAAACACGACTCAAACGGCTCGTGGCATTTGTACATTTGTCCTTTATTTTTGGGTCTTTCGGCCTTTTTGTCGCTTCACTGTTTATGAAGGGCATTTTGCATTGTGTTATAAGGAGAAAACTAGAGCCCTTAGATCGTGCTCGGCAAATTTTAAGAGGTCATAGGTCTACATGATTTCCGCCGTTTTCCGCATGTCGCTTCGTTGAGTTTGACACCTCTATAATTTGCCATGTGTTAGTGTATTGTTTTGGCTCATTTCTGTTGCAAGATATTTTTAAGTCTCCAAGTATTTGCTTTTAAGAGACAAAATGTGACCTGATTTGGGAAAACGTACACTAACGGATATCCGTTTAACGGCCTGAAAAAACGGTATGCAAACGGATAGAAAACGGCCTTCAAAAACGTTTAAACGGTTTCTCAAACCGTTTAAATGGATGAGCAAAATAATTAAACGGTTTCCTCAAGTCATAAAACAGTTTCCTAAACCGTTCGAACGGATGTGTAAAAACGTCGACAAAACATTTAAATGGATAGAGACATAATTAAACGGTTGGTCGCTTCAATCAAACGTTTTCTTTCAACGGTAGAAATGAACAACATTCAAACGTAAAATAATTTCTACGTACGCTAAGTGCGTATTAATGTTGCGGACATGACAAGATCATTTTGCTCCGTTCATTACAAATCGCCACATGAAAATCGTCTTGCCGTCTGCTTTATCCTTAAAGTTAGCGCGTCCAAGTCAAGATTAGAAGAAAATAATTGATTTCCAGTCAAGAAAACGAATGCCATAACATATACCTTCCTTCTTTATTGTTGTTCGCCTGAGAAATTATGTAATCACATCGCCAGTCCACCAGTGATGGTACAAATGGCTGGTTCGACAATGCAAAACTTCGCTTCAATAAAGGATACATCGCTTACAAAAGAGTGGTTTAGATTCCCTCAATGTTTCCGTTTTGTCTGGGTCCTTTTAACATGTGTATAAACCAGAAACTAGGAGAATAAGACTGTGCCAACGGCGAAGACGGCAACAATATAACACGCCATATTAGCTGCTGTCGCCATGCTCAGCGGTTTCGCTTTATAGTGTGTGCGATGATTGGTCGTTCGTTGCCACGGAAATAAAGCAAGACATTCCGTCAGAGAGGATAACGCATAAAGGGTTATGCGTTTTAGGACCAGACTGAAAATAACCCAATTTTCATACGTTAACAATACAAGCGTAATTTGAACTGATTGAATTGATCGTTTGTCTGTCCAAAACCGTTCCTAAAGAAACTTTTTAGAAACGAAAACTTCAACGAAGAGCACGCTTATGTGCGGGGCTCGACGTGCATTCCATTTTTAGACTTGTCGTGCGCACTTCGATACATTATTAAGTCAACAAAAGCCGTGAAATCGGTGCTGAAAGTTTACAAGCGAACACAATAATTTTTTTGTGAACTTTCGTTTGCACCGATTTCACCACTTTGTTGAATTTATTCATTCGTTCATTCATTGACTTCAAGCGGAGACTTTCTAGGAAAAAGTGAAATCACAGAATGCAAATTTGAAGCGTGTTTTGCTTGCCAAATTGATTGATAAAATAAATAAACCAGGAATAAAGTGACTCGGATAAGATATGCATTGAAAGCGAAACCTTCAACTTTGAAAAAGATTCACTCTTAGTTTTAGTCTTGCAATTATCTGAAAGGTAAACACAAGACAGCAAAGTAATAATATTAAGTAAACAACAAACGAAATGTTCGAAGTGAAACGAAGTGTTCGAACGATCCAGCGTAATAAATATTATAACTTCTGCCGCTGTTTGTTTACATTGTTTCGTGGCATCTGCAACTGCTGCACGTTGTTTTCTAAACTATGGCTAAACAGTTACGGCAATAGGAGAAGACAGAGGGATTGATTCTGACAATGTAAACCTGGACGGCTTACTGCAAAACGGAAGAAGTTTGCCGTTTAACGGACAGCTCCTCCGTGTAAACGGATTGCCCTTCCGTTTAAACGGATTCTCCTTCCGTTTAAACGGATAATGGTGTTTTAAAAACGTTTTGCCAATTCAATCAAATGGATCAAAAAACGGATTAAACGCTTCTAGAAACCGTTTAAACGCCTTTGGAAACAGTTTTAACGGATACTAAACGGATAGAAAACGCTTTCAAGCCGTTAAACGGATATCCGTTAGTGTACGTTTTCCCAAATCAGGTCACAAATATGGCGTTTACTGTGAGTGTGTTGTTAACTTGCATTCTAAATTGTCGGGCCCGGCTATGATTAGAACTATATGCAAGTACAGTAGATAGATTCTTGTCACGGGTATCATATTTGCCCTCGTCCGTTTTTCTTCGGAGACGCCTGTACTTCGAGAAAGCTTTACGCTTAACTGGAGAAATTCTTATGTTTCTTGCAACTCGATGTATAGGTAAGGGAACTGGTCAAAACTACTATACTCGAACAGGACCCACCTTTGGGGTAGGAGGGGGGTTCTCAAAGACACCACCTATCTTCTAACATTACCAACAACATTTTATTGGCTTTTAATTTTGCGCTGACACAGGAATATTCAGCTAGCAAGAGTCGGCATTACTAGACAAACAAGAAAAGTGAGGTTTGAATCTCACTGTAATTTTTTACTGCTGGATACGGGGGTGGCTATACAATAAAGACACCATCTTTTGACGTTAAGCAAGGGGGGTGCAGGCAGACACCACCAACTATTTTGTGGTCTGGTGGGTCCTGTTCGAGTGAAGTAGTTTTGACCACTTCCCTAACTATAGGTTTCTTTCGCCTTTGATACGGTTCCAGTACCACAGGATTTGTATTTAAGTCTTCACGCGTAAATCTGTTGACTGTGTTGCGTGTTCTATATGCGATTGTTCGGCTTCCGGATCACGATCTAAATGGCTTTCATAAACAAGAGTGAAGCGACAAAAAGGCCGACAAAAAGACCGAAAAATAAACGGCAAATGTACAAATGCCACGAACCGTAGAAGTCGTGTTTGGCCTCTCTATGTTATTTACCATCAGGCCGAAGGAACAGAAGTGCCGTCGTTCGATTTCGACACAAGTTTATCAGAAGTTCCGTAAATTCGTGTAAGGGTTCTTGCACAAGTAAGACAAGTAAGGCAACTCACGCTTGATAGCAGTTCGTTCATCACGAGCTTATGGCCAAGCAAAGCGACTACATCGTACAAAATTAAACTTCAACTGTCTGTGAACGCAAACGTGCAGTCAGATCATGTTGCCACTCGCGAATTGCGCTATTTCCTCGCGCGAGAAATAGGAGAACGTTCCAGCTAATTGACAAGTTGACATTTTTACTTTTCGACACTTCATTAAACCATGGGTGGGCGGAATAGGGTCGTTAAAGAAATTCTTACAGGCTCTCTCCCTTCCTTCCTCGCCTTAGTCCTCCTTCATTTTTTCTCTCGCTCTCCCTTTTTTTCGCTCGTCCCCAACTACCGAGAGCCTGGAACAGGCTAGGGTTTCATTAAAGACAGCGCACGTACGATTTTTTTTTCTGGAGGACACCCGCGATAATTTATCTTCTTTAGTAAAACAAACCTTGATGCTTTTTTCTAGAGAAAACCAAGTAAACGTAAACTAAACTCAATAGTGTTGTACATGAATGTGAGTAAACCACAAACACAAAAAGCAAGTAGCAGTCAATAGCTGGCAGAAGTAGTGAATTGTTTTTTGTATAGAACGCTTTGCAACTTTAAGGCTACAGCATACCTTTGGAGCACTGACCTTTAGTGGTGTCTCGCGGTCAAGCGGTGTAGATACCTAAACCCCTATCAAATTTAAGCTTACAGAGCTGGCTATAACACTACACCAATAATTTTTAAATAAAGTGAATTCTCCAAATTTTCACAACTTTTAAATGTAAGCGTCTGAGTCATCTTTTGGTCCTTTTATTAACTCCAGCGGAAGTCAAAGGCAATTTGTTGGTTTGTCCTCAAATTTGGACAGTAGCTAGTTCGATATATAAACAACAAAAATGAGTCCGTAAATTAGTTATTTCCAAATAGTGTTTTCCCGAGAAGCGATTTTTCTGCGATCACTCCATTTTTTTAATCCTATTTCAAAACTGTTCTGTAACTTTTTACTGAAACTAAATATGACATATCACAGACACTTTTTAGCCTTTTGGGTCCGGAAACTGGGGGACAACTTAAATAACCGAAAAACAAAATTTGCTTTGACTTGTAGCTTTCAATAGGCGATTCCGACCCTTGCATTTAGAGTTCATGAAAATTTCGACTATTCATTTTATTTCACAATTCTTGGTCTAATTTGATAGCCAGATTTAAAAGCTTTGATTTGATACGGGGTTTAGGTATTTACAGATAAAAACAGAACGCGCTGCATCACTTGGACGTGAGACAGCTCTACAGGTAAACGGTAACCTTACAAAGGTTGCACGAAAAGGCAAAAACTCAGAAGTTGAATATAAGTTTGAAAAAGTATTGTAAAATGGCAAATTCCAGATCTAACAAAATAAAAAGTCAGTACATAGTAAACAAGCTCAAAGCTGTGAATGAAGAAGAACTCGTAAATGGTGCTTTACTTATTTCTGAAGAATCGGAAGAAAAATACGAAAAAATATGACTTGTAAATTGAAATAAGGTAACATAACAGGTGAAAGGGTGAAAATATACCAAAGACGTGACGTGGGAAAAAAACAAACTAAATTTCAACCAGTTGCTGGGGTAATAACGACACGGCTTCAAACTGAACATGAGAACTGACTAAAAAATATGAAGAAAACTTTAATTGAAGTTGTTACAAACAGCATTTCAAAATAAATAATTCCAGCAATTTTGAGGATGAAAAATTCACACAATTTTCTTAATGAGCTTGAATTTCGAATAAGCCATTCCATTGTAAATAAGCTGTAACAAAACAGACTTGTTTCCTAGCGTACGAAATCAACAAGAAAAAAATAAATGAACAATACAATAGCAGGATCAGTGAAGCTGCTACCAAGGCGTTAGTCCAATGCCACGCTATTATTTACTTTTTCACGTTTATTAACTTTTATGGCATGAGTTGCATGGTACGTGAAAATTTTGACGATAGTCTCCAGGTCTTTTGCTCTTTCTGCTCTTTCTGCAAAATTTCAGTTCCTGGAAAGGACTCAGAATAAAGAAAACAGACGTTGCGAATTCTACAAATAGATCAGCTCCTTTGCTTAGGCGAGAAATTATGATTGTTCTCTCTATAGTTTTGGCCCTTTGTTTTTCGATATAAACATTTATTTGTTGCCTATGGTATTAAAAAAATATTTGTCGTATTACGATCGATCCCCAAAAATAATCTATAATCGGTTTAAGTAGTCTTATCGGTTAGACCGGCACGCAACTCGCGCTCTGATTGGTTCTCTGAGAACTAATTCTTATGCTAATGAACCCTAATCCTGAAACCAAGATGGCGGCCCTTAACCTTAATGAGGTCAACTTGGTGACGTCATCCTTTCCCAGTCCCCTCTGACGTCATCCCTGCACCCTAGTCCCCCTCTGACCCCTATAACGTCATCCCTGGAACCTAGTTCCTCTCTGAGCCTTGTGACGTCATCAGTAATTAACATATTCAAGATGGCGACCTAAGAAGGTCGTAACCCTCGTTACTAGTCTACTACGTCAAATGAGTCTTATATTAGGATCATGACATGTTTACTTACCCATGTGGGACAAGGTAATCTGTCCCTTTAGTCACTGCGCATGCGCAGTGCATTCTGGTAAACCATAAGGTCAAGGGATGCTTATATATGAGTCACGAAACGTCCTCTGGCGTTTGTGGGACAACTCATTCTGTCTCTTATAAGCGAAATAGTACAACATGCATGCGCATTAACACAAACATTACAAATTTTGGGTGAAACAAAATTTTATTGAGAAAAAATGAAAGATTACAAAGTTGCATGGATATGTAAGTGAGAATCCAAGATATACGGAGGTTATTTTCAACCAATCAGGACCGGAATTAAGAGTACAATGGATAGTATCCTCGATTGTCACTCGAGAGACCCTGCAGGGTCGTTTGTACAAAGCTAATAGACTGTTTATAAAAACAAAAACAAAAAATTTTGTAATAAAATAAAGAAAAAAAAGAAAAACAAAAAAGAAAAAAAAAGAAAAAAATTATGACTTATGCCCCTTATAGGATTTGAACTTTCGACCTGTCATATGTATAACAAACTAGCCGCATTCACTGAACGCCGCCTCTGTAGTACAATGGATAGTATCCTCGGTTGTCACTCGCAGGGTCGTTTATACAAAGCTAATAGATTGTTTATAAAAACGAAAAAGATGAATTTTGTAAATCAAATAAAGAAAAAGAAGAAAAACAAAAAGAAGAAAATATAAGTAGCTTCGCATTTTAAAACAACCCCATAACCACTTGGGAAGTGAAACAAAACCCAAAATGTGGAGAAAAAAAAAGAAAAAAAATAAAATAAAAACAAAGGCCAATTAAAAAAACCCTCTTAAAAATTTAATTTGAGCTCTTTTTTTTAATCTCAACAAAGCTTTAAAAAAAGAGCTCAAATTAAAATTTTAAGAGGGTTTTTTTAATTGCCTTTGTTTTTATTTTATTTTTTTTCTTTTTTTTTCTCCACATTTTGGGTTTTGTTTCACTTCCCAAGTGGTTATGGGGGTTGTTTTAAAATGGAAGCTCTTATTTTTTCTTTTTTTTTGTGTTTTCTTCTTTTTCTTTATTTGGAGTACCAAATTCAATCTCTTTCGTTTTTTAGGAAACAATCTATTAGCTTTGTATAAACGACCCTGCGAGTGACAACCGAGGATACTATCCATTGTACTACAGAGGCGGCGTTCAGTGAATGCGGCTAGTTTGTTATACATATGACAGGTCGAAAGTTCAAATCCTATAAGGGGCATAAGTCATAATTTTTTTCTTTTTTTTTCTTTTTTGTTTTTCTTTTTTTTCTTTATTTTATTACAAAATTTTTGTTTTTGTTTTTATAAACAGTCTATTAGCTTTGTACAAACGACCCTGCAGGGTCTCTCGAGTGACAATCGAGGATACTATCCATTGTACTCTTAATTCCGGTCCTGATTGGTTGAAAATAACCTCCGTATATCTTGGATTCTCACTTACATATCCATGCAACTTTGTAATCTTTCATTTTTTCTCAATAAAATTTTGTTTCACCCAAAATTTGTAATGTTTGTGTTAATGCGCATGCATGTTGTACTATTTCGCTTATAAGAGACAGAATGAGTTGTCCCACAAACGCCAGAGGACGTTTCGTGACTCATATATAAGCATCCCTTGACCTTATGGTTTACCAGAATGCACTGCGCATGCGCAGTGACTAAAGGGACAGATTACCTTGTCCCACATGGGTAAGTAAACATGTCATGATCCTAATATAAGACTCATTTGACGTAGTAGACTAGTAACGAGGGTTACGACCTTCTTAGGTCGCCATCTTGAATATGTTAATTACTGATGACGTCACAAGGCTCAGAGAGGAACTAGGTTCCAGGGATGACGTTATAGGGGTCAGAGGGGGACTAGGGTGCAGGGATGACGTCAGAGGGGACTGGGAAAGGATGACGTCACCAAGTTGACCTCATTAAGGTTAAGGGCCGCCATCTTGGTTTCAGGATTAGGGTTCATTAGCATAAGAATTAGTTCTCAGAGAACCAATCAGAGCGCGAGTTGCGTGCCGGTCTAACCGATAAGACTACTTAAACCGATTATAGATTATTTTTGGGGATCGATCGTAATACGACAAATATTTTTTTAATACCATAGGCAACAAATAAATGTTTATATCGAAAAACAAAGGGCCAAAACTATAGAGAGAACAATCATAATTTCTCGCCTAAGCAAAGGAGCTGATCTATTTGTAGAATTCGCAACGTCTGTTTTCTTTATTCTGAGTCCTTTCCAGGAACTGAAATTTTGCAGAAAGAGCAGAAAGAGCAAAAGACCTGGAGACTATCGTCAAAATTTTCACGTACCATGCAACTCATGCCATAAAAGTTAATAAACGTGAAAAAGTAAATAATAGCGTGGCATTGGACTAACGCCTTGGTAGCAGCTTCACTGATCCTGCTATTGTATTGTTCATTTATTTTTTTCTTGTTGATTTCGTACGCTAGGAAACAAGTCTGTTTTGTTACAGCTTATTTACAATGGAATGGCTTATTCGAAATTCAAGCTCATTAAGAAAATTGTGTGAATTTTTCATCCTCAAAATTGCTGGAATTATTTATTTTGAAATGCTGTTTGTAACAACTTCAATTAAAGTTTTCTTCATATTTTTTAGTCAGTTCTCATGTTCAGTTTGAAGCCGTGTCGTTATTACCCCAGCAACTGGTTGAAATTTAGTTTGTTTTTTTCCCACGTCACGTCTTTGGTATATTTTCACCCTTTCACCTGTTATGTTACCTTATTTCAATTTACAAGTCATATTTTTTCGTATTTTTCTTCCGATTCTTCAGAAATAAGTAAAGCACCATTTACGAGTTCTTCTTCATTCACAGCTTTGAGCTTGTTTACTATGTACTGACTTTTTATTTGTTAGATCTGGAATTTGCCATTTTACAATACTTTTTCAAACTTATATCAACTTCTGAGTTTTTGCCTTTTCGTGGCAACCTTTGTAAGGTACCGTTACCTGTAGAGCTGTCTCACGTCAAGTGATGCAGCGCGTTCTGTTTTTTATCTGTAAATACCTAAACCCCGTATCAAATCAAAGCTTTTAAATCTGGCTATCAAATTAGACCAAGAATTGTGAAATAAAATGAATAGTCGAAATTTTCATGAACTCTAAATGCAAGGGTCGGAATCGCCTATTGAAAGCTACAAGTCAAGGCAAATTTTTGTTTTTCGGTTATTTAAGTTGTCCCCCAGTTTCCGGACCCAAAAGGCTAAAAAGTGTCTGTGATATGTCATATTTAGTTTCAGTAAAAAGTTACAGAACAGTTTTGAAATAGGATTAAAAAAATGGAGTGATCGCAGAAAAATCGCTTCTCGGGAAAACACTATTTGGAAATAACTAATTTACGGACTCATTTTGTTGTTTATATATCGAACTAGCTACTGTCCAAATTTGAGGACAAACCAACAATTGCCTTTGACTTCCGCTGGAGTTAATAAAGGACCAAAAGATGACTCAGACGCTTACATTTAAAAGTTGTGAAAATTTGGAGAATTCACTTTATTTAAAAATTATTGGTGTAGTGTTATAGCCAGCTCTGTAAGCTTAAATTTGATAGGGGTTTAGGTATCTACACCGCTTGACGCGAGACACCACTAAGGTCAGTGCTCCAAAGGTATGCTGTAGCCTTAAAGTTGCCAAAGCGTTCTATACAAAAAACAATTCACTACTTCTGCCAGCTATTGACTGCTACTTGCTTTTTGTGGTTTGTGGTTTACTCACATTCATGTACAACACTATTGAGTTTAGTTTACGTTTACTTG
>JAHPZR010005932.1:0-11109 GCA_019787425.1 Platygyra sinensis | reverse complement strand
CCACTCAAAACACACTTCCACCCTGTGCGGGTCCATGCATGTTCTCCAAATCTCTAATCTTAGACACTATTGTCAACCGCGTGAAGTATGAGAGGCATCTGAGCCGAGCATCAAAGTAAAAGCCTGAAGCACCGAAACAAAAGCATGTGCGTTTGAGTATATACTAAAACAGTGGATAAGATAGTCGTGTGTACGCGCTCCGATTGGCTACTGAAATGTGAGATAGCAAGTGCTATTCACCTTGGAGCAAATGCGCGAGACAATTGTTATTGTTGACAGGAATAAACGAGATGAAATCAACTTTTTGCGCTAAGTTATCTCACTGTTTTAGTATACACT
This sequence comes from Platygyra sinensis, assembly GCA_019787425.1. Classification (NCBI taxonomy): domain Eukaryota; kingdom Metazoa; phylum Cnidaria; class Anthozoa; order Scleractinia; family Merulinidae; genus Platygyra; species Platygyra sinensis. Next base: position 10,770 of record JAHPZR010005932.1, on the reverse strand, counting down.
AAATATATACACTAGGTTTTGAAAGCACGCGCGCTGTTCATTTCAAACGTTTTCATCATGTGATTAGGGAGCTTAAGGATGCACGTTTTTGAGACGCGGACGGCGACCGAAAGTGAGCTATTTTCACTTTTAACCTGTCCAAATCTGTTTTATTACAGTCAATACACTCTCAATAACACCAATATGACCTTTATTTGCGTGTAAGGAACGTTCAAGAATAACATTTGCATATGTGTTAACATTCAAAATCATCAAAAGATAAACAATACCATCCTTAGACATTCATTGACTGTAAATGTATTTTCATTTTGGTCGAAATGAAATTCGTTGTCACGAAACCACAATCATTTACACTTTTGGATGATCCTTTTTCAACAAAAGACTTTCAATAACACAATTTGCATGAGAACGCACAATCAATTGCATTATTATACAATCATGTCCATGAAGGTAACAATCTTTAGTGTGATGGGACAAACATTACAGTGTTTTCTCCTAACGTTAAGAGAAAACAATCGCTCATTAGTGTAGTTCTTTTGAAAAGAGATAGTTTTGCCCAATGTTCATAGAAAATTTGACTACAGAACAAGCAGACTGTATGTATTTTTTAAAATCATATTTTCACAATCTTCCCATTGCAGATATAAATTCGGCCACCTACGAAACATTTTGCGTACAACTCAGAGGGAAATTGTATTGCACTCAGCTGTTGTAGCAAGCCCCACAACGAAGTATTGGTACCATTACGCGTACGGCAGCTAAATGTGGACAATGGTATCGTTTTATGCAAATGTATTTGCCACGATGCCTCAATAATGAAGTAATTGAGGGATAAACCGTTCAGCGATATTAATATTCGCTCTTTCAAAAATAAATGTTATTATGACTGTAACGTTTGTCCCATTGTACTAAAGATTGTTACCTTCAATTGATTGTGCGTTCTCATGCAAATTGTGTTATTGAAAGACTTTTGTTGAAAAAGGATTGTCCAAAAGTGTAAATGATTGTCGTTTTGAGACAACAAATTTCAGTCAATGAATTTACAGTCAATGAATGTCAAAGGATGGTATTGTTTATCTTTTGATGATTTTGAATGTTAACACATACGTAAATGTTATTCTTGAACGTTCCTTACGCGCAAATGGTCATATTGGTGTTGTTGAGAGTATATTGACTTAAATGAAACAAATTTTGACCCAAATGAATGTTTAGTTTCTGTAAATAAAGAGCAAAAGGTGTAGTATAAATATATGGGAGATGATACGGTCCCAGCACGCCAAACTTTCTCTTCCGGTTGTCGTCCGCGTCTCAAAAACGCGCGTGCTCAAGCTCTTTAGAATATGATCTTAACCATTATTTTAATCGTTTCGATAACGAGTTAATATTAACTGTTTTTATCACGCGGTAATATTGTTGATGAAGACCTACCACTTCAGTGTAAAATGGAGTTGAAGTTACGAGTGGGTCACCTTTTATAGAGATCTATATGGAGATATAAATGGATGAGTTAATTTGCAGGTCTGTTTATAAAGTGCTCAATTATAAACTAGAGCGTGATTATAACAGATGACGATCTAATCAACTGCCAAGTCAAATCTACAGTTGATTAGTTTGTTACCTGTTATATGTATATAGGTGAACTACTCAAACCGTGAGTGGATGGATGTTTAATACAGAACTGGTTTGTAGGCCACAGAAAAGGTGATCCACTTCTCAGTTACACTCCATTTAATTTTGCACTATATATAGACTAATTTTCTGTTTTCTGCAACATCAACGAATTAACGTTAAATTTGAATGCTGGCGGTATATACACAAATTTATACTAATGCCAATCACCATACATTTGTATATATACCGCACGTTTTCAGATTTAACGGTCATTCATTGATGTTGCCTGATAGGTGTGGTCATTCTTTAACCGTACGAAACAGAGCTGTAGCAATAAAACGATGAATCACTCCTGAAGTCCTGAACTGTTTTATTAAACCATGTACTATATATACTAATATATGCCAGTGTCGGAGACAATTATTTTTCACATTTTCTCATTGCCTGCATGCAAACTACCATTCATTGTTTTGCGTGCCGATTCGCAGATCCGTGAAAAGAGAGAAAATCTAGGAGAATGACTGGAAACGCTTCCACGGGAGATTTCAGATACATTTATTACAATTAGTACTTCTACTTTTTGATAATTTGATTACTGATCACGATGTGTCATAAGAAAGTATAACATTCTTCTTTTTCTTTGCTTCTGTCTTCGGCCGAAACAAAAATGACTGAAACGTAAGTACAATTTAAAGTGGAACTTCCCAAATGTAGTTTCCTAGATTGAACTTTTTTGAGATTGCCATCTTTTCCGAGGTTTTAGCAGTTCAAAACATTGCTTGAACACAGACAATAGTTCACAAATCATGAGTATTATAGACCCTATGCAAAAATGGCTGCCTTCGTATTGAAAATAGCCTCACTAACCTCATTCAGGATAACAAATTCTTTACAACTTTTGTCTCAAAACCAATGCTAGTGAGGCTAATGTAAATACGAACAAAAGAATAACATAAACGCGGCCATTTTTGCATAGGGTCTATACTTTCTTTTATGAAGATATAACGTTTACTTACATAGTTGGTGTGAAGTTCATTAAGTTGCACCTTTTTTTTTAATCTTGTTTGCTCATTGCGAGAGCACGAAATAAATTTATTTCATTAGCGCCTCTTTGAGGTAAAATACCCTGGAAAGTAATACCAATTTAGCAAAAAAACAAGCATATCTTAACCCTAATACATTTTCATTGTGACGAAAATTAAATACTTTGATAATATAGTGCAGTCGATAGTCACTGAAATTGAAACTTCCAGAATAATTCAGGTCTGTTCGTTAACTTATTTACTTTAAAGTGGCGCTAATAAAATTATCTTGGGTATACTGAGGGTAAATGGTGTATTGTTACGTTTCTCTTAGAAGAAGAAGAGTCTTTTGAATCGGACTGTTCAAAGACTTTGCTAGTTAATGACTTATTGTTACCTGTTAGTCGCCATTAACCTTATAATTGAGCAAATGGTTTTTCGGTTCCAATTTCCATGTTATACGGGCTTCTACAAATCAAAAACGTCTGAACATGGGCTTTTTCTATGAGTAAAACTAGGTGTTGATCCTGATAAGTTAAAGTTGAGATTCCTTTGTTATATCATTCACATGTAGTTTAAAAAAAATGGTGCCTTAGTTAAATACACTTTTTTGTGTGTCAGATTGTTTAAATTATTGCAAAAATGTCGCCTAATGAAGCAGTACTGTATTAAAAGGCCGTTTACGCGGCAGAAAAATTTGGGTCCGGAATCGCCAAAAAAGTAGTACGGACCCATAACTTTTGTAAAGAAATACTGGAGTTTCCGCAGGGCCATAGGCGGCTATGGCCCTGCGGAAACTTCAGTATCTCTTTACAAAAGTTCTGGGTCCGTACTTCTTTTTTGGCGGGTCTGGACCAAAATTTTTCTGTAGTGTAAACGCGCCTTATGGCCCTGTGGAAACTCCAGTATTTCTTTACAAAAGTTATGGGTCCGTACTACTTTTTTGGCGGGTCCGGACCCAAATTTTTCTGCCGTGTAAACGGCCTTTTAATCTACGAACGAAACCAAACTTAAAGTAATTACAGTAAAAAACCACATTAAACCAGTGTATTATACATTTCTTCAGGTGATAAATGATTGCCAGTATGGACAAATGCACGAAGCATATACTTATTTACTGACTTGAATTGAGCATCCCAACTGATTGCCTTTGTTGTGTTGGATTTAATAACACTTATTAGCTGTGAAATGATATTAAATTGTTTTGTGTTTCTTGCGTGTACTATGCGTCTTTTTGTGCGCATAAGTTTGTTTTTTTAAGTAAATTACTACTAATTTACGTCCTTGGTGCATTTTTCCGCCACCCGGAAAATTAAGCTAGCTTCTGAAAGCCGCGCTTCAGTGCCTTAATTCAATTTCTGTGGTACAGTCACTCCTCTTTATGATAAAGGATATCCCAGCTTAAAATTTGACCATTTGTCACCCTTGTCTATTATGTAATAGTTTATGTAAGAAATAAATAGTTTATTTCTTACACAACAAAATTCTTGATTGAGGAACTGTTAAGAGCAGGTTATATAATAAGGAGAAAGCATACATACATAAAGAAGCTAACATGCTGCGGAGAAAAGTGGACAAGCATCAGAAATGAGTTTAAAACCATCGTTACGAAAGTGCCCTTTTTGTTACTAAAGTGCCCTTTTGTTACAAAAGTGCCTGCTAGTTACAAAAGTGCCTGTTAGTTACAAAAGTGCCTTGTAGAACGTGACAAAAGTGCCCTACCAAGGTTACAAAAGTTCCCTATGTTACAAAAGTTCCCTTTTTACGTTACGAAAGCGCCCGTTTTACGTTACAAAAGTGCCCATACCTATGGCTCTCTCTATCTCTCTCAAACCTTTGCTATGGGCTATTCCGTGGTAACAACTGAGAACCTTGCTGGTACACCTAGTCCTATTTCTCTCTATCTTTTGCTAGTGACTTTAGGCGGGACAATAAACTCACAGTTGTTGTTAAAGGGTTTGCAATAAACGCCTCCCCCAAATAAACGCTGCATCTTAAGTGCCAAACATTTAATAAACGCCGCGGTGTTCGAAAATGAATGGTATTAGTCTGCACTTTTCACTGAAGCGTAGTTTAAAAAGGAGATGTTTAATGGCAAAAAAAGAGACCGCAACTAGATGTAGATTCCACATCAATTGCTTTTGTTTTCCATCAACATCATCAGTCCTCATGCGCTTATGCATCTCTAACCCGGATGCATTAGGCCTTCACAGGTTCTCTCCAGTGTGAACAATCTTGTGCCGCCTTGTTTTTGTTGTTTTATTTCAAAAACACTGACTTTGCCACAAATTAACAGGTGCACCCTTCAACTGAACTAATCACGTTCGATACATGCATTACTCTCGACAGATATCACAGCTGGAGAAACCAGTATGAATAACGAGGCATCACATGCAGTATTCACTCTCGTCAAGGAATGTCTTATAAAACCAAGAGAAGAATGGAGGCAGAGCTGTGGTTCGAAGAATTCGTGACCTCTTTTACAAACAGAATGCCGGATATAAAAAGGCGGGAGCTTCCATCATGTATGACAATCGCGCAGATCCACAAAATGTACTGTGTGGCTACCAAAACCCCTCTTAGCCAGACTCAGTTCAGGCACATGTGGACAGACGTTTTTAAAGATGTTACCATTCCAAAGGTAACAAGTTTCGGGGAAAGCATGTAGAACACGTCCAATAATATTAAAAGCCTTCAGAGCAGGTTTAGATGACGTGTCTTTAAACTGTTTTTCGATGTTTTTCTATTTGTTTAAGACAAATCGGTTTTCAAAGTGTGGAGTTTGCTTGCCGATAACGGAACATATTCGCTGTACACAAGAAAAAGCAGCTAAAGTGTTGTAGACAGAGAGAAAGCAACTTCACATGGATCAACTTCACATGGATCAACACCTTTCAACTAAAAATAACTAGGACAATACCATTTCATTTTGTTATTATAAACGTTTATTTCTTAAAGATAGTCGGTATTGTTGGAATGCAAGTTGAGCCCTGATCTAGACAAATCCTTGAACTCTACCTTTCCAAGGTTTATATATAAGGGTTGAAGCCAGTTAAAAAGCAGGAGAAGAGTGATTCCTTGTTAATTCGCATACATATGTGTTGAGTGTTGCTATTGTTTCCGTAACACAGGATTGTGTGTTTGTAATAGCTCGAGAACTACACGACCATGTACTAAAACAGAAAATTCACAGTTACTTTAAAAGTTAGTCCAACCACTATATTAGACATACTTATGGCCAAAATACTTTTCACTAGCCGCCAACTACTGATCACGTAATTTAAGCCCAAAATTATTTTCCTTTGTACTTACATTCCTGAGCTTAATAGTCCTCTCATGTCCTATTTTTTTTATATTTTGTAGCGGTGAACGAAAAAAGTACTACAAACACCAAAAAAAAGCTGAGCGCAATCCAGATAAATACTTGTCTATAATTTTTGGCGGGATGGATCAAAGTAAGACACATTTGCCTCACTGGATCCAATGCTCAAAGGTATACGACACACTTAAAATGCTCCGAATATTGGGGAAGTTTTAATCAGATGGTGGTTAATTTTCGGTTTTGTTTAGTTGGAAGGGGACAATGCGCATTTCCTCAAGATGCACGTGACCGGCACCCTTTCACATGGACACGGCTTAGCTTTGTGTTTTGTGGACTTGATGCGTTGGCCTCAAAGATGCCAACCCGACGACCAATGCATTACTATCAACATTCTGGCATATTATTAAAAAGGTAAGAACTTTGTTAAGCATCAATATAAGGAAGTGTCATTCCCTTGAGTTTGAAGTGGTGTGATAGACATTGACAAATCATCTCCTTTTTTTCTTGCTTTTTTTTTCCGCTGGGTTTTGGCTTTGAAGAGGGGAAGCTTACCTCCAGTGCTATACTTGCAGTTAGACAACTACTAAAGGGATTGCAAGAATATCCACATCCTTGGATTTTGCGCCCTTTTGGTCAAGGCCGGAGTTTTCAAAAAGGTAGTTTCCGTATACTTAAAAATGTAATTTGGCATATTGAGATTCAAAGATGCTAACGCCAGTACAAAAACAAGTTCTGACAAACTTGGCAAAAGGAATATTCTTTTAAGAGATATTTCTACTTGAATATGCATATAAAAGTCTGTACTGCAAAACAAGTGAAAACTAAAAACTCATATTTTAAATAGAAATTGATTATTTTCATTAGCCAGATAGGAATAAGTGAAAAAAATATTTGAGATCTCTTCAGAATCAGTTAATTTTCTTCACAGGTTTGTCTGTCATATTTTATGGTGGGACACACACACAAAGACATCGATCAAGTAAAGTTATTTTAATTCAAGGTTTATTGATTACTGGCTGACCAATAAAAAGCAGTCAGTTATTTGTTTCGCAAACATGCAGTAACTGTAACATTCACCAAGAGAAACAAAAGTGTATGTTATCTTTTACACAGATGTTTAGCAGAATCACCGAAGCCCTGAGGAGGACGGATGCGGTTACGCTAGATCAACTCCGGAGGGTCATTCACAACTCCTATACCCCATCTCCTTCCACTGTGTATAGGGAAAACATTTTTGATATCAAAGAATGGCTTCGCCCTTATATGGCTACTTTAAAACACCATAGTAACCCACACGCCTTCAGATTTAAATTGAACAAGGGCCAAGTGGAGATGACGTATAGGAATTGGGCTATGGCGAACAAGAAGGAGTGGCTTCCCAAGGACACAGGTTACATTATACTTGAAGAACTTCCAGAAGGGACAGTCACTACAGCGACCAGATAATACCCGTTGTCCTACAATTGAGGCGATGGAGGGATCACTAAAGCATGTTTCCATGAGAATGAAACCAGAAGAAGTAGCTTGGTGGCAAACATTTGTCATAGATGAAAGAAAAAGAAGGACGTACTGGGAAGGAATGACCGATGAGGACTATCGAGAGGCTGGTGCACATTTCGATCTCTTCACAATGCAGCAATTAAACCCCGTGTCAGCAAATATTGAACAAAAAGATGAAGCGTACCAAAAAGGGAGAAGGAACTTAAAGAATTGATTGCCAAAAAAAACAACTTACCCCCACTAAGTAGACACAAAATAAATATTGGCTAAAATCGCAGACAGTCTGTGTAGCGGCCCCCGTACGAGAGCGGGCTGCTGTGAACATGTAAACACTGTGATTCATTTTCAGCTAAAAAGCGATGTCTTTTGTTATTCAGGTGCTGATAACCAAGAAAGCTGCAGGAAGCACAGAAAAGAAAAAAAAAAGGAAGGAAAACGTCTCCTGAAGTTGAACCACCACGAAAGAAGTACAAGCCTAACAAAAAAAGAAACAATTACCAATTACAAGCTGAACTCTTATTTTAAAGCAAAAACAAGACCTAAAATTTATAACTCAGAAGAAACGTTAAGACGTTTTCAAGTTGCATCGTCTTTGTCATTTTAGCCTACCTTCCAATGGGAAGACTTTCCTGGATTATGCATGGTATGAGTTTAACACACGGCAGAACAGGAAGGGAAACTAAAACTGAAGGAATTTTCATAATTGGGAGAAGATCATTGATTTCTCTGAAATCTATTAACGTTTGCACATATAAGACTAAAGGGGAAGACGATTTCTAATGTACCGTAATTCTTCTTTTTTGGGGTGACACTGCACGCCTGCTGAAAAGCCTATTCTAGTTCCCAGTGGCCGTGCTCCTTTTGGTCAGCACCATGCGCAGAGTAATTGTTTCGTATTCTCAGTCAATCAGATTTGTCGAATCTCACTTTGAAGTATGTGGTTGGAAGTCCGTGAATCGTGGGCCTTGAAATCTCCAATCGGCCAAAAATTCCAAGAGATTTCTGGTCTGAAATTGAATGGAACGGTAAAAATTCATTTAGGAAAAAGCATTTAGGAATACATTTTGAGTGCACCGTCTTTGATGGAATTTCCGGAATTATTGAAATTTTGTGTTCCACACGGAAGAGAATTCGTGTTTAGTCTACCTACCGAGCGTGAGCTCACGTGGACACTTGAAAAAGCTGAGTAGCGTATCAATGTCCTGTGTTGCAGAGCACACGACCTTGAATTCTGGGATCGGTCGGACGCGGTCGGACGCATGCCATTCGACCAGCGAAATTTCCAAAAATTTAAACCAGTGATTTTTGTTCAATGGAAAGCGCACAAGAGTCTTTAAGAAGTCGCGATTCTTGGTGTTGACCAAAAGGAGCAGAACCTCTGGGAAGGGAAATATGCAAAGCCCTGCAAATATAAAGAAGAAATAATCACTGATATTTGTCCTGTCAACATAAAGTAATGTCTCAGATCAGATTGTGTTAGACATGCCACATAATGGTTCATAAAATCATGAAATTAGTTACCTGTTTGACCAATCAAATGCCTGTTATGCCACTTGGGATTACATCACACATAGCAAGCCCCAAGAATTCTTACTAGCTTGTTGTGCTCGATCAAAGATACTGTATCTCTACGCCAAACAATATTGAAACGAATGCTGCTTTTGCTTAGTCCGATTCACTTGATAAATACACCGTAAAATCTGAACCGATGTTGATGGAAAACAAATCTTGAGCAGTTCAGCTTTAGGCCTCTTACCTGCCAAAAGGACAAAATGGCGCGAAGTGAGTCGACAAAGCTCTGGCTGTGATCGCGTCCTCCACTGAGTTGAAGGAAACCTCTTGACTAATGGAAATAACTGAATCGAGGGACTGTCTTTCTTGTTGGAAAAGCCAATGGCTTGGCAGATAGGTAAGTGATTTTCAATACAAGAGCTTACATATATTTTTTTGAAAATAGCGTCCTGAAAGCATGGATTTCTTTATATTACTATTGCGTTTACTTTATTTAGCTTCTTGCTTCCACGAGATTATTTCATCTTGCAAGTAGAAAGAATACGTTTCACCAAGTATAGGATACACCCTAAATAAAATCGTTGCAGCGCCATTTTTGCAAGGAACAAAATTTATCTTTATATTCTGTGCGTGCAAAGGTCAAATTCTTTGGTGTCGTTTACAGTTGAGGTCGTGTTTCATGCAGTCAGCCTTGAATGCAGTGCTAGTGCTGGAGGTGCCACTATCATGTTTGTTGTAAGAGTACCGGAGCAGGACCACTTCGGACCACCTATTTTACTTGTGTCAAAATCTTTTGAAGAACGAAGCATAACACAATAAGCACCTTTGTGATTCAATGAGATGTAAGCAAGTGGCCCTGTATTCTTTTACTAGCCAGAGTACTAAAACCTCACTCTTTGTTTTTTTCTTTAACTCGTTGACTTTGTAAACAACTTGCATTCTCGTCAATTAACAAACGGACAACCTCTTATCCCATCGATCAGAATTGAACATGGAAACAGTTTTCAAAAACACTCATTTCTTTTGTACAAGATCATTTCTCAGTGTTACTTCATTTTCATTCTTCTCATCTGAAGATTCAAATTGAAAAAAGGAGAATATCACATCGATTACCCGCAGTCCAGCACGCGTGAAGTTGGCGTTTTTTTTGTTGATGCATAGTAGGTGATTGATATTCTGCAGGGCACCTTTGCTGACACGTCAGTATCTACTGTCATTAAAATAATTTCCTTTGTCATTGGTAGAATGGGTAACTTAGTTCCCACATACAACATTTGATATCTCAGTTGCGGTTTTGAAATATGCCGCACGCTTTGCACAACGAACAAGAGTCACAAAAGAAGCGCTTTTGAACAGCCTTTTGCAAACAATTTGTATGTTAATTTATTAGAATTATGGGCTATGAGTTTCTTCCTAAAATGTAATCAATTAGAAAACACATCACATAGCTTTGTGACCTGCGGAGAGAGATGTTTCTGTAATTTCACTGAAAATCCTATTTACAAAGTGCCAGAAAAATAGAATTTAGTTTCCCATTGTTGTCTGCAGGTTTTGTTGTTGAGTTAAATAAAGCAGACAGCTAAATTTAGAAATGTCGTTGTGGATATTTTTTGATTTCATTGGTTTGTTTAGGAACTTAGTTACTGTGGGAAAAAGGTTCTATTACAGAGCAAATCTGATTGGTTCATACAGTAACTTAGTTCCTGAAGATCTCATTTAAAATGTATTTAAACTCTGATTGGTTGATTCAGGAACTAAGGTACTCAAAATATCAAGTACATTTTTAAATGCAGATCTGTTCGG
>JAHPZR010005931.1:0-20324 GCA_019787425.1 Platygyra sinensis | reverse complement strand
AAATTAAACAGGATTTCGAGGAATTCAGCTCCGCAGAGCTGGGATATATTCTAACAAGATGCATGTTTTGATGTATTGTTGAATTAAGTGACAGAGTGAAGTCATATAAGTTATTTTACATGCAGCTTGTGGCAAAGAGCTGGAGATGATAACCGTCCATCAAAACTTGCTGTCTTTCAAGACTGCCTGCTCTGAGGGTCTACTGTGCTTGAATTGCTGTTATTGTCAAAATAGTGAAAATCACGTGCAGTATGAAGTTCGTGCCTGAACGGGAAACATCCGAGCACTGAACCTGCCGTAAGTGATTGACAGAAGTTTCCTGTTTAGGGCTCTCATTCAACAAAGGCCTGATTAGAATATTAAACCTACGATGTAAAACATCCATACGGCGGGAAATAGAAAGAATAATTCTAAAATAAAGTACAGAAGACAAAGAGGAACTTGTAATTTGTTTTTCAGAACCTAGTGTTATAAAAACAAATACAATAACTAGCAACACTGATCCAAAAACAATTGGAACCGATACACGCGTGTGATGAGCCGAGCAAAGGGCGAAACCAGCAGGTTAAGTCTTAGACATGCAAGTTAGTCTCCCACTCTGCTCAGTATATAAAGGATTGCATGTGTCTTGTAAATACTCGTAAGAATGTTTGTCTTGACATGGAATAGTATCAGTTACTAACTCGGGAAGAATCTGCTAAAGTAAAACGTCCGAGTAGAGAGAGAACTTTTAAACTGAAAAGACAAAACAAAACCGACTCGTAATTTGCATCTTAGAGCCCTACTAACAATACAAAAACAATATCCAGCAGGACTGCCTCAGAAACAGCTGGCAATCAAATATATGATGAATTCATCCGAGGGTAAACCAGGCTGTTTTCACAGATATACGGGTTTATCATCCCAGGAAAGGGATTAGTTTGTAGCATGTAACTGATTGCATTTGCCTTGTAAGGCTGATTGTCTTGAGAATTAGATTCAGACTTGGGTTTTTGAACTTGACAGGTTGCTGTAAAATAAATAAAGTTTGTTGTAACAATGCAGCTTATCAAAATAATTTACAGTCGAAGAAAGAGAACGGTGGCGATAAAAAAGGAGAGAAAGTGAGCCTTACATAGAATGGCTGTGGAATGAAAATCGCACTTCACTATTCAGAGTTGAGCGCTCTCTAAATTTGTTCTATTGAAGTTCAAGAAGAGTCTTCACTATTCAATACTTTATTGATATTTTCACGCGCTTTATTAATTGCTCTCTAATAAAGAAAATTGTAGACTAGATAGCTACAAATATCTACAAATAAAGAATATCTAAACAACTGTTCTATCAAGTTTATCAAGCGTCCATTGAATCAAATATACACTTTTACACACTTTTTATATTGAATAACAGTGGTGAAAGAATGAAAGATGCGAATGCAGCCATAACATTCTTGCTATTTTAAATGATAGCGTTGAAATAAATATTGAAATAAATATTGTTTACACCATTTAAAAGACAGCAAACAAATTTCTCATGACTGAATTAAACCGAAAAAAAATCTCTTCAAATTGAGTATACAGAATAACTAAAATGAATGGTTAAAACCGTTCTGCAAAGTTTCTTTAAGATGTAGTGTACATTGAATGACATACAAAGCAGTTTTATAATAGACGTTTTTCAAAACGTTTCAGGTCGTCTGAAGAATGACTGAAGTTTGACCGAGCATAATCAATTCCTGGGCTGCTTAAAAATCTTTTAACTTAAGAGAGTCTTAAGTCCTTCACGATAATTTCGACTGAAAATGAAACAGATGCAAGGATTTATGGCACAACTTGTTTGAGCAATTAACTGGGTAACAGTGAAAAAGTATTGGAAGCTGCATGACCATATGCCCAGTGCAAACTTGATAAACCCGCAGATTGCGAAGGGCAGCCAGCAAACTGCAAACCCTAACACAATAGCAATGGCCGTCTTCAACACATTTCGTTCTCTTTGCTGGCGTTGTTGTCCAACGTTGACCGATTGCTCGCCTGGACTACTTTGTGACTTGAGGCTGAAAAAGATGATAATGTAAAGTATGGCTATCAAAACAAAAGGCATGAAAGCGAATGCCACAAAAAGTGACAAGAAATAGTTCTCCTTGGACGAGGACTCTCCAAAGACTTTTTTCCAGTGCCATGCAGTGACAAGCCAGTACTCCATGATACTCATCAAGTTTGAGGCCGAAGAGATATGGGGAGTGAATAGCCATCGCGACGATCCAAGTGGCGAGAATGAAGAACGGGCATCGCTTTGAACTGATGAGTCGAGGACGGAGGGGAAACATCACAGCTCCAAATCGGCCCACTGCTATCAAAACCAGGCTCTGAATAGACACAGCAGTGGAAACATCTGGTAAGAAGTAAACCAGCTTACATAAAGCCTGACCAAAAGGACCACCGATCAGCCAGGAGTCTATATAGAGCAATTGTAGCATGGGAGGAAACAAAAAAATGGGAAAAAGGAGATCGGACATAGCCATATTTACGATTAAAAAGTTGATGGGTTTTCTCATGGTTTTCGTCTTGTAGACAATTATCCCGACGATCGTGTTCCCAGCCAGCGAAACAATAAAAATCAGGCAGTAGGCAAACGTTTTGCCCATTTTTTCTGCTTTGGGATTCCAGGCGCAGCTCGATGGCAGTGTGCCATTCATCGTTGTATTCACTTTTTCCAACATTGCCGTTCAGCTTCAATTCTTGTCCTATCCGATGCCTATTTGTTACAACAATTAGGGTTTCGTATTTCATTCGTGAGGAGCTCAACAAAACGAGGTTACCTATCAGCTTGTAGTCTCCTTTGCAGCCGTTTTTTGAGATGTCAAGCAACGCTGCCCCCAAAGAAACGGCTGCTCGCATCCTATTCTTTTGTCAAATTAGCCAATCGCGGCTTCCGTTTCATTTTCAAGAACGTTTCTCAGCAAATTCGCTCTTTGAGACTTGTCCAATCAGAGATCTCTTTTCCTCTCCATCGCATGGTGGGAAAGGTAAGGGAACGTCAGATATATCACGAAAAATCAGAAATCAACGGCGACAAATTCGACTTGAAAAAGATTTCCATCTAGCCTCCGACTTCCAAGTTTAAAGTCGCTGACCTAAATGATACCAGAAGCTTGCTATTCGGAGAACTGTCGTCGAGAAGGACGATATCTTCGCAAGCACTTCCTGTGTTTGACATTAAATTTGCATTTACATTTACATATCTCTTCGTTAATTTGCCCATAGGATCTGGAAAATCTTAAATTTATCAGGAAAATGGGGCTGACAGGCATACACGACTCCTTCGGTTCGTGGCATTAGTACATTTGCCCTTCTCTTTTTGGTCTCTCGACCTTTTTGGTTGGTCCAATCGTGTTTCTGAAGGGCACTTCATGTTGTGTTATAAGGATGATTTTTAAGTTGATCAAATTTACTTATGTTATTAACATGAAATCTCCTGAAGTTAAAATTAAATGTGTGACTGTTAGTCTGAATGTGATAAAAGGTTTTCTTTGCACTGTCTTTTATATGTTTTGTGGTCTTATGATACTGAGAGTCATGAAAATGTATGCTTGGCAAAAAAACAAAAAGTACCTCAGTGATATCCCAATTGGAGTTCTCTGTTGTATACGAAGCAGGTGTCTGACATTGCTACGCGCGATGATCAAATTTTTACCTCTTTATTTTTTAGGTGTATCACATAGAATGCTATAAAAGAATGAAAACGCCGTTTACCGTTTGCAAATACCTGCATTAGTTCCGCAGATATTTAAGTTTGAACAATCTGTAGAATATGCAAATGAGATGACTGGTGATGTCATACACTCAACCCAATATTACACCATGTATATAAATAGAGCTATCGTGGCTAATTTGCAGCGCACACCATTGTAACCTGGTAGGCTAGTAGTTCTACAGAAAAAACACCTGCGGCTAATATATAGAGTTAGGCCAACCTAAAAGCGTAGCTACTTGGCCGGCCTCCTTGGCCAGGTTGTTCATAGCCCGATTAAGCTAACCCAGAAAAAGGTAGAATTTTGATTTTGCGGTGAGGTTTTCGGTTTTGAGTTTTATAAACACAAACAAACCAGCAAAAACATTTGTTTGGAGCAAAAAGTTATAATTCGAATAAATTTTAATCCTGGGCTAGTGTTAGCCGGCTTCAGAACAATCCTGCCCTGTTTTCAACAAGTTAACCTGACATAAGCCCGCTATCCAATAAAAAAAACAGCACTCGGTCAGCGGTCAACTTCAAAAAAAAAAACAACACGTGACCTCGATGAGTTGTGGACTTGGGCCCGCGATATGGTCACGTGATACTGGTCAGCAGATACCTTATTTTGACAGGTGTCAATTGATCTTAACATGGTTGTCCAATATCAAAGAAGTACACGGTAAACCAAGGCTGCATGTCTCTGTCAACCTATTATTTGGAGTAAGGCCGCCATGCTGCGCGACTCCACCGTCGTCGTCGTCGTCGTCGTCGTCGTCGTTGTCGTTGCCGTCGTTCGTACACGCCCACGAGCAATACCGCTGCCCATGATAACCATGAGAAAATCAATTCATGGGTTTCTTTTTCCCTATATGGTTATGTGGCTCGGCTTGGCGGCCAGCCGGAGCTCCCGCTATAAAATGTTTTGTTTCCACGACTAATAGGCTAATAGTCCTGCAGGAAACGCACCCATGGCTATAAAAAATTCTGTTCCCATGGCAACTCACTCTTTTCCAGTCCCCACCCACTTAATTTCAATATGTAAGTGATTTTCAGCTCAAAGAAAGTTAAACAAGGCCACAAACTCAAGCTAACCAGGAGCCCAAAGCTAACATATGAAAATGGAATACCAAAGGTGACCAGAAATGCCTTTGATATTGTGGAGGTCTGGAGTAGAATCTTAGAAGAAACTTACCGCAAAGAATCAAGCATTTCTGATACAAATTGGCTGAGATATCCTTGTTCATCATATTTGATCAAAATTTGGTTGAGTATATGAAGTCATCACTTGCTGGTGTAGAAGGATGTTTATGGCGGTCAAGGGAGAGCGTCTTTTTGCCCTGGGCCGGTTCCTGAAAGAAGGAATAACTCTATTCCAGGGATAAATGTGCCTTATTTCAGGGATAACTTTATCCCCGGAATAAATTCTTTTCCTGAAAGAAGGAAATAAATAAATAACTGGGATAAATTTATTACACCTTGCGAGGTAGTAATAAATCACTAGCCAAGGAATAAATCTGCGAAGACAAGATGGCCGACCTGTTGCAGACCGCGGCGTTTTAGGCTTTTTAATGCACATTTCAACGAATACTTAAGCAAGAACGACGTCAAGTCAAGATTCCGGTTTGGTAGAGACGCCATAAATTACCTTGCCGATTTGTTGTCCGATAATCTAGCGAGAAACACCGCTTGTAATCGGACTTGAAAGTGAATGACTGCTTGTACGCGTCAGACCTTCCTGAAGATTTTCCAGATCCTGTGGGCAAATTAACATATCGTCCTTCTCGACGACAGTTCTCCGAATAGCAAGCTTCTGGTAATCATTTAGAAAGTGAAGAGTGATCATCGCAGTAAATTTTCCAATTTAAGCAATTGGAAAGAAGACGCCTGAAAAACTTTTACAAAATCGCTTAATATGCGGAAACAATACGAAAAAATGTTTAGGAAAAGAGTAATGACGCGTACTCGTTGTCGATAAGAGTACAGATCACGATAAACCACATTTCGATTTGTTTTTACCACAATATCAACGTCAAAGAAAATGTTTGTCTTCCGAGCGCGAGCCGAGTGACACATCGACGCGGGCAGAGTGAAATGGACTCTTATTTACAACGGAAAATTAACCAATCAGATTGCAAGATTAGCAGCAATTGTGGTAAAAAAAAATGGCTTTGCATGTTTCAGTTTTGGTTTAATTAGTCACGTTGTCGGTAAACTTGCTTTGCAAGATGCCTTTATTTAATTTACCTCCACGTTTTCTGTAATTTTGGTCAACTCTCTCTCTTTCCTTTTTTCTGCACTGTTTCCGGTATGCTCTTCCGAGTCCATGTTAAAACAGATACAGAAAATTTCGTGTTTCACTCCCTTCGCAGCGCTTTAACCCAAGGCAGCCTGTGCGCATTGCACTTAATTTCCCGCCAAACCTGTTTGTCAAGTGGGAATCCCCTTTGCTGGAAGATTTATTCCTAGAGTAGCAAACGTATCCCTGGAATAACTATTCCAAGGATAAATAGTGCTTCCGGGAACCCATTTTTAATCCTGGTATAGTTATTCCTAGAATAGCAGATTTATCCCTGGGATAACTGTTATGCCTGGTAAAATTTATTCCTCCTTTCAGGAACTGGCCCCTGGTATAAATGCTGAACTCAGACACTGGATCTCAACCTGTGAACCATGCAGACTATTTGAACTGTCACATGGCAAGGAGACACTTGAGAGCCATGAGGTACTACAGCGACCGCGCAAGGAAAAGGTTGCTGTTGATCTGTTCACCCAAGATCAGAAAGACTATCTTGTTACGGTCGCTTATTACGTGGGTTTTGGGAACTAGAGAGGCTAGTACGCAGCACTGATTCTGGGGCTGTAGTACGGAAGCTCAAGACACATCTTGTAAGATATGGTAGTCCATGTCAGCCTGTCAGTGATTATGGCCCTCAGTTTGTTGCTGCTGAATTTCAAAAGCCAACTAAGGAATGAGACATTGAACATATGGTAACCTCTCCTTACAACAGTACAGCGAATGGAAAGGTTGAGACTGCAGTCAAGTCTGCTAGGAAACTGCTCCGCAAGACTGCTAAACGTGGCGGCGATTTTCACTCGGGACTTCTTGGGGAACGCAATACTGAAGGTATTGGCAGTAGCCCCGCTCAGCGGCTCATGGACAGAAAGACAAGGACTCTGCTGCCCACCACTAGCGCTCTCCTGCAAGCCAGATGTTACAACGCTCGTGCCAAAAACCAGCCTTCACTGAACGAGGGAGATACCGTAACGTTGAAACCATTTCAACTAGGACAAAAGGAATGGAAAAAGGGTGTGGTTGTTAAAAGACTTGACGAGAGGACATACGAGCTAGAGACTGCTGATGGATGCACATACAGGTGTAACAGTTCACCTACGAAAGACCAATGAGCCACCCCTCAGGAAACTGTCAGTGAACCACTACGAACCCCAACCCGCTACAGAAATGCAAGAGTAGCTAATGAATTTTTCTCAGGGTCGACCCTCACTGAACTGCCACAAGTAAGAAACTACTCTGACGAGCCTGAGGAACACACACCCTGTGAGAAGTCACTTACTAAGGATCCACCGTGTTCTGAACCATGTAATGAGACAAAGGACTCAGCCGCTGAAGTCAGAACACGATCAGTAAGATTGATTATTTGGCCCTCATATCTTAAAGAATTTGTAGCTAGATAAACATTGAGAGCTTCAAACATGGACTGTGAACTAGGAGTGCAAACTTCTGTTATCATCGTTTTTGGCATTTAATAAGTTTGTGTTGTTTTTCATTAGTTGTTATCATCTCATATATTGCGGAGGGCGTGAGATGTTGAGCGACATGCCTTTATTTGTAAAACACGTAGTTGGAGATTCCCGGATGTCGGAAAGTGTATTCTTCCCGCCATTAAAAAATAAAGACTTGTTGTTTATCACAAGGTCTCTCCTTTTCTTATGTCTGTAAGTGCTCCGGCTCTGGCATACTGATACAGTTTTAGGCTACATAGCTTAATTGAGGCTTTATAACCTTAATTTATTCTAGTGCATGATTACTTCGTGTTTGTTGCACTCTTCAAACCTTTTATACTCAGATTTTCTTGCCTCTTTCATGCTCTAACCTAGTTTAGTCTTTTTTCAAATTTCGTATTTTCTCAACACTGCTTAAATGCTGTGTTTTTTCAGGAAGAATCGGGAGCATGCCCTCTTAAAATCTTTAAATTTAAGTCTTCTACTAAAATGACAGTACATGCTTTTGAAATTAATAAGCTTAGTGTTAAAGAATTTCAAACTCGGCTAGCGCTAAAATAAGTGATGTTGTTTTTGAAGCGGGACTGCACAAAAATGGTAGGTAGAACTCTTAAACAGCATGAATGATCAGAATGAATATTGATTGTCAAACGTACTATTGTTAAGGTCACTTTCAAATCGTGCTTAATACATAAACCAACTTTACTAAACTTAAAAGTTACTAACTTAAACTTTGAAAAATCTAAATTGAAATCTAAAGCTTTATAGAATATACAGCAGGTAAAAAGAAAACAGCAAATGAAGGAAATCGAATAACGAATGCAGGAAATTTTATTGGCAAAAAGCATTAGCGATGCATGGAGTGAAAGCGATTTTCATAGGACGTCATTGTTCTTCCATTTCGGTTTCACTTCTCCTTCAGTTGATATACGCTTTCTCTTTATCAATTGCTCACTGGTTAATTAACGAAGTTTCAGCAAATTGCGTGGGAGATTGATTTGAAATTTTATTTTCTATAAGACATTAACAAACGATTTACCACTAACAGCTGACATTATTGTCTTCCGTGCAAGAATTCTGATAAATATATTATCTCGGTTGCGAAAGATCCGCAAAACGATTCTTAATTAAATTGAGGCCGAAAGTAAAAACGCCAAAGCTTTTGATTTCTGAATATCCGATTGGAGTTTCCTCCTCAAGAAAACGTGCGCTGTGCTTCTGTTATTATTTTCACTTTGCCAGTCCTTATTTATTTTACTTCAGTCGTCTTACCGCGAAAATGTGGAGGGAAGGGAGTGGGCTAAAGGCACCTACCCGTCAATCCCTTCCCTGCGCTGTCTAAATTCTGAATATTTCAGTTTTTATCAAGATCCGTAGTTTGAAAATCAGAGAACCTAAATAGTTCTTTTCGCGGTTATTTTTTCTCATTTGCATTACAATGTAATCCAACGTGGATGCGAGACAATTTCATCCTTTCTTAAAAATGCTTCTTACACTGATTACCAGGAATTAGACTCAAGTGATTTCTTAAAATTCGCTCTTAATTTAACAGAAAGTTTTCTAATTTTCTAACTTGCCTTGAATTTCCGTAGTTCATTTGCTTAATAAAAATAAAAACACTTTTCTTTGATGTTTTGGGAATGTAAAAAGAACCATTTTACTGAAATTTAAATCTCCTAGTGCTCAAGAGCATCTTAAGAAATTTTTAAGACCTTTGCGAAAAGTTTCACTTGAAATAAAACAGATGCAGGGGTTTATTGCGCAATTTGCGCGAGCCATTGTTGCGACTACAGTAAGAAGATGTTGAACACCACAAGACGACTTTATGGTTTGGTCCCACTTAAAAAAAACTGACTAAGATTATAATACTGTAGGGCAGCCAGCATACCGCAAATCCTGACACAACAGCAACTGCCATCTTAAGCACATTTCGTTCCCTCCGTAGGCGTTGCCGTTCAGCATTGATCGATCCAGTACTTGGGATCTTCTGTGATTTGAGCTTTAAATAGATGATAACATAAAGTAGGGTTATCAACACTAAAGGGGTATAAAGCAATACCACAAAAATTGCTACAAAGTAGTTTTCTAATGAAGAGGATTCTCTGAAGACGTCGTTCCACTTCATGCTACACACAAACCCTCCTGGATGTTCGACCAGTTTGAGGGTGATTAGATCTGGGACGAAGACTGCACCAGCGACGATCCAGGTGGCGAGAATGAAGAACGGGCACAGCTTTGAACTGATGAGTGGGGGACGCAGGGGATATACCACCGCTCCAAATCGATCCACTGCTATCAGAACCAGGCTCTGAATAGACACTGAGAGGGAGATATCTTGGAAGAAGGGCACCAGCTTAAATAAGGCCTGACCAAGTGGACCAGTTATCAGCCAGTAGTCAACATACAAACTTGATAGAAGACGCGGAAATAGGAAAATTGGATACAGCAGATCAGAGATGGCCATGTTTACGATTAAAAAGTTGATAGGTTTTCTCATACTTTCCGTCCTGTAGACAATGATTCCGATGAACGTGTTCCCAGCCAGTGAAGCAACTATCAAGACGCAATAGGCAAAAGTTAGTCCGATTTTTTCTGCTCTCGAACGATGCAAACCCGATGACTGTGTTTCATTTAGCGTTGTATTCAGCCAAGTTGCCGACATCCTTGTTTTTCAGTTATTCACACTTTATGCCCAGTTGTTCTGATGAGTTTTCCGGAAAAATCTTTTGAACGGCTGTCAGTGCACCGATCATTCAGCGTTATTTAGGCCAGTTTTTTTTAGCAGAATATATCTTTTTTCATCTGAGTTTGTTCAGTTTGTTAACCACTATATTTTACAATATTCTTCTCAGACATGAAGGCGGCTGGACCAATCACTTGGCTTGAAATTTTAATTTCTCGCTTTTGAATTGTTATTATGTTGTATTTAAAGCAGATGTCTGCAGCATGGAACATGATGTTTGAGTACCTCACGTGATAACATCGTAGAAATGATTGACAGAAGCTTCCTGTTCATATATGTGCCCCCCGCACCCGGGTCCCCGCACAGCCCTTTAAGGACGTTTGCGCTAATTGTTTCTGCGCATCCTTACTGCGCACGCAAATTCGCATGCCACGTCATCCATGAGCGCGCGCGCTAAGTCATAAAATAAACAAATGATAAGGCAGATGGCCATTGCTAGAGC
Organism: Platygyra sinensis; assembly: GCA_019787425.1. NCBI lineage: Eukaryota > Metazoa > Cnidaria > Anthozoa > Scleractinia > Merulinidae > Platygyra > Platygyra sinensis. The sequence goes on along the minus strand of JAHPZR010005931.1, from coordinate 9,687 downwards.
TTTGACTGGATTTGACGATTTTGGACGTTCGGTCACCCCAATTTTTCTTTCGATGGATCATTTTCTCTACTGATTTTCTACGTTTAGGGAAAAAATGAAAAAAAATCCATCGACTAGAAATTTAAATTTTTGGCAAAATGCACCATCGAATTCCGTTCTTAGTAGCTCTTCGTGCATCTGTGCGGCGGTCTCAAATGCCTCTTAAAGGGTTAAATTTTGTGAAAACGTCAGTAAGATTTGGAATTATTTACGCAACAGACCCACTTCCACAAAATATGACTAAGAACGTTTGCCTCCGTTGACTCACCTTCGATATTTTTAACTATAAACCCCTGTAGACCGTGCTCAATGATATGCGACAATTTCTAGAAATCAGTATAGTTTACCACACGCTTTATCTCTGAAACGAAGACGATGACCCCAAATTTTTTTGCATTTCTGGCACGAGTAACTCGTTATCTGCCTGCAGTAAAAATTTGAAGAAATTCTATCGACTGGAAAAATTTCGCGCGAACGTCCTTAAGCGTCATATATATGTTTTTCTTTTCTGAGAAAACTAGGATAACAAAAAGCTCGCCGCCTTTGACGGTATAACATCTGATAAAACTCTAACATATCAGAAACTACAATGAGCGACAAAAGTGTTGATACACTTGGCACTAAAATTCGATTTTTCTGCGTCTAGGAAACATTCCCCCCCTTTCCCCCACAACAATGTTGATTTTTCTATTTCTTCGATTGCACAGACCACAACGCCTACACAACATTGAAGTGGGGGACCGGGGGTATCAGAGATTTAACGCTAGATGCAAATAAAATAGAACAAATGTTTAAGAATCGAAAATCGTCTTTTCCTAAAAGTGTCTCAACTACTTTTGTCGCCCATTGTCTGGAGGCTATTTATGCAAATTGTAGCGATTTCCTTTATATATCTAAGCTATAGCAACTTTATTTTTACAAAAGCGACCAAATGCGTGGCTCAGAGTGATTCCTATGAAGGCCTTTTACGGACAAAATTTCGAATTTGCATATATCCTTGTTATCTTGCATATATGAATGCTATGCGCAATAAATCAGTAAGCAAACATGTTCGTTATAAACTAAAGGTGTCCGATAAAACTAAAAGATGTCCGACACAATTAAAAGATGTTTGGTAAAACTAAAGGATGTTCAAATTTGCTAAAAGATGTCCGATACAACTAAAAGATGTTTAATTTAAAAGAAGTGAAAATATAAAAGATGCGGAAGCGGAAATGATTTCGCAAAACAGGAAGTGATGTCATTGATGATCTTCCGTATAAACAAAATGGCGTCTGCTAGAGCTGCAATTTGGCTTCCAGGTATGGAAACGTTGTTCATGGAATTAAGTACAATGATTGCGAGAGCACAGCAACAACGAAACGTTACAGCTACTCAGTTCGATTCTTCAGAGCTCTTTGCTTGGAGACTGGAAGAATCCGAAAGAACTCGAAGTGTTCTAACAGAAGAATCATACGCACAAGAAATTACCTTAATCGGATCAGCTACTTTAATACACCAGTTACTTCAGTGGCATCTTGAACGAGCAACGATGTCACTTTGAGGGAATTGCAGAAGAATCCGAGAGGTATATATGGACTGGTCTGAGGAGTCGGCTACTCAGCCTATTATAATTATAAAAAGGAACGGGAAAGTTGGAAGACCACGGCTCCATGTAAAGTTTCCAACTGTTCCCGGGCAAGTGCTAACCGTGGTCTTCTAACTTTCCTGTTCCTTGTTATCACAATAGGCTGAGTAGTCGACTCCCCAAACCAGTTCATATCCCTCTCAGATTCTTCTGCAATTCCTTCGAAGTGACATCGTTGCTCGTTCAAGATACCAAGCAATTAAGTGGTTTACCGAATAAGGTAATTTCTTGTACGTATGATTCTTCGATTATCGTAGATAGGACACTTAAAGTTCTTTCGGCGTATTCTTCCAGTCTGCCAACAAAAAACTCTGAAGAATCGAAGTGAGTAGCTGTAGCGTTTCGTTGTTGCTGTGCCCTTGCAATCATCATACTTAATTCCATGAACAACGTTTCTGTACTTGGAAGCCAAATTGCAGCTCCAGCAGACGCCATTTTGTTTACACGGAAGATCATCAATGACATCACTTCCTGTTTTGCAAAATCATTTCCGCTTCCTCATCTTTTATTTCCTCATGTTTTATTTTTACTCATCTTTTAAATCAAACATCTTTTAGTTGTATCGGATATCTTTTAGCAAATTTGAACATCCTTTAGTTTTACCAAACATCTTTTAATTGTGTCGGACATCTTTTAGTTTTATCGGACACCTTTAGTTTATAACGACGGAACATGTTTGCTTATTGATTAATTGCGCATAGCATTCATATATGCAAGATAACAAGGATATATGCAAATTCGAAATTTTGTCCGTAAAAGGCCTTCATAGATTCCTGACTAAAGAAAAAGTGGGAAGTGTTTTTTTCTCACCGAAATTCCGATACAAAGACGAAACCTGGTGTATCTCGTTAATAAATCGATCCATATTTAGCCCTCAGAGTGGTGTTTATCGCCACTTTTTCTCTTTTAAAGTGTTCAAAGGGTGTCTACCTCACTTTCATTCAACGCAGTTCTCACTATGACATGATGGCTACAAGTGTTTCACTTTTCAGTTGTCGTATTTTGACGAAAAAACAGAAATTACATCGTTCTTTGGCAAAAATCTCTCTATGTCTGACCTTAATACAATACTTTACCATTCCAGATGACCTCATAATGACGTCACAGCAACATGTATATATTGTTTTGATAACGGCATTGCACTGAGCACATCAAATTTTATATCAACCGATGGTTTTAGTGCTTTTACACTTTTACTGGGCGACTTTCCAACGGTTTCTCATTGGTAAACCTTTTGCATCGAAAAGTTAATTAATTTATTCTATTTTTAACGCTTCACCATTGATAAAACATTGAGAAGTCATGACATGAAGTACAAAAGCGTGATAAAACAAGTGATCTTATGTAATTTTGTCCGCTCAACACAATGCTGTTAACAGAATGCTTCTAACACGCAAATATGATGTAAAAATGGTGCCATTACTCACGGTCAGCTGTCGCTAAACCAATAAAAACGTGCCTTCTGAGCCCAAAAGTTAGTTTTATAACATAGTGTCTCATTTTAATTCCTATTCTACAAAGTTTTTGTTTCTTTTTTCCAGTTCAGCTTGGAAAAACGATTACATAATGCAGATAAATGCAGTTTTTTCACTGGTAACCACGATTAACCACGGGTAACCACGGGTAACCAAATGATGGTTAAAAGGATACTATTAATATTGATTTAGTCAGTTCATGGTTACCCGTGGTTGACCGTGGTTTATCGTTGATTTTTCTGCACAGCGGTTGTTTGAATTACTCCAAGATAGCCTACTTTGGAAGTACCACCGGAAGTTTGTAATTCAACAATTACTCTCTTATTTCATTCCTTTTTCGGGGAGAAATAAGGTCGAGATGACCAACACCCTAAATTGGCGATGTCACGCACGAATGTCACGCAAGATTACACTTCCAAAAAAAGCGATAATTTCCTTAAATTTTTGTACTGATGAGTAAGCTTGCCATAATTTTTCCATACGAAGAACCCAAATCCTGGAATAAAGCGACGGCAGGCATTTCAATTAAGTAGTACACCGGCTATTGTACCAGAAACAAATTTACTGTTTCAGACAATGAGCGACAAAAGTGTTGATACACTTGGCACTAAAATTCGATTTTTCTGCGTCTTGGAAACATTCCCCCCCTTTCCCCCACAACAATGTTGATTTTTCTATTTCTTCGATTGCACAGACCACAACGCCTACACAACATTGAAGTGGGGGACCGGGGGTATCAGAGATTTAACGCTAGATGCAATAAAATAGAACAAATGTTTAAGAATCGAAAATCGTCTTTTCCTAAAAGTGTCTCAACTACTTTTGTCGCCCATTGTAGTTATCTAAAACTCCATATTGCAGAGAATATAATTTCAATTAGCCTGTTTTCCCAAAAAAGCTACTGTCACGTGAATTTTCAACGTAAAACATTACTTTGAAGTAGAAACACAGTTTTAAGTTTGGAAAACATGTTTCGGATGGCGGTGTCAGGGATTGAAAAGCAATTCTCTAAGCACAAATTTCTGGATGCTTCGGCCGTAAGTGTGATTTCTTATCGGATGTTAAATGTTTACGAACACGTGTAGCAAGAGGTCGGTTTGTCTCGCCGACATAACAGGCGCTACAGCCTGCTCGACCAAATTTATAAACAACACGGGATCGTGATAATTTTAGAAATGGAATCTTTGGCACTAAATAAGTTCGTGAACATTTAACATCTGATAAGACTTACACATCTTTAAGAACATTTGTGGGTCAGAAACATCGAGAGCTTTGTGCACAGAGAATTGCTGAAAAGAAATAGAACCTCTTAAGTTCGAGGAAACACTCTTTAAAAACATGCTTGCCACAAAAAGGTCAAGTCAGGTGATCAAAAAACTGACACCACAATTCTCTCTGTATAATTTTATCGGCAAAAGGCAGAAAGATTAACGGCTACAGGTGGAATATTTTTTTAAAATAATGTTTGACATATAGCGTGAAATCAGCTCCGGCCCTTCGTGTCCACATCTCCAACGTACTAAAATGGGTTAAATGTTGATCAGTCCGTAGTCCCAAAAAATGTGTAGACAAAGGACATGTGCGTGTGCTTTTTGTGGTCGGATTCATGCACTTAAATGACCGTTAATAAACCCAACAAATTAAACATTTATGTTTTCATAGATTCACAGAATTAAGGGTTTTTTTCTTCATGAATTTTCAAATTTACCTATGCGAACTGATACCGTTAAAAATTAAACAGGATAACGAGAAATTCTCCGCAGAGCAGGGATATATTCTAACAAGATGCATGTTCGATATATTCAGTTGAATTTAGTGACAGCTGAGAAGTCATGTAAATTATTTTACATGCAGCTTGTGATAAAGATATGGAGATGATAACCGTCCATCAAAACATGAAAGGTGATCATCTAAAACGTGTTTTGTAAACTTAAAACTGTGTGTTTTCAACTCAAAGTTATTTCATGTCTGCTGCTACTTCGCAAAACCTTACTTATTTTACTGTTCTAGTTTTTCCTAAACTTTCTCTGCTTGCCTGAATTTATTTGCTTTATGTTTGTTTTTTCATTTTAACTCTAACCAGGATGGGCTCCTGCTCTAACATAGCTCATTCAATGAGAACTTTGATCACTAACAGTTTAATCAGCAATTTCGTGCTTCTCTCAATGATAATACACACCTTGCACCTGGTTAGAATTAGCCGCAGTTAATGGGGTTTTGCGCGCATTTGCTTTGTTTTGGCGGCGGACTGAAAAGAAATAGAACCTCTAAAGTTCAAGGAAACACCTTTTAAAAACATACTTTCCACAAAAAAAAGTCAAGTCAGGGATCAAATAACTGGCACTCCACAATTCTCTTTGAATAAGTTAATCAAAAGGCTGGAATATTATTTTTTAATGATGTTTGAAATAAAGTTTGAAATCAGCTCCGGCGCCTCGTGTCCGCATCTCTCCCACGAACTAAAACGGGTTAAGTGTTGATCAGTCCGTAGTAGTCCCAAAAAAATTTGTGGAAAAAGGACTGTGCGTGTGTATTTTTTTGTGATCATTCATGCACTGAAATGGGCGTTAAAAACCCAACAACCATTGTGGTTATGCTTTCACAGATTCACAAAATTAAGGTTTATTTTTCGTGAATTTTCAAATTTACCTATACGAGCTGATACTGTTAAAAATTAAACAGGATTTGGAGAAATTCTCCGATTCTGACTTAACGAAAGTTTTATTTATCGGATTCTAACAAGATGCATGTATTATTCTTGACTTTAAACATCCCCTTGTGGTTGACGTGGCTGCTTTGCAGTTTGTTGGTCCCTCAACGTGAGTGTATTCTTTAACATCTAACAATTTTTGATTTACTTTTATTTTTTATTACTTTCGATTTTCCACTTACAACCATTCCCGTGCATACACCTGCCCCTGATATAATACCCACTGTTTCAGTGGAGATTTGGGTAACCCTTTTATTAGGCGATCCCATACTTTTACACCTGAAATGCCACAAAGGTTGCTAGATATATCTACTGCAATAAATGATTTTTTATACAACAGTTTATATGTACCTTGCAGTAGGTACAACTTTGAGTTACTAGTCAACTCTTTGAATGGTCATGGTGTACATACCATACACCTCACAGTTTATATTAATTTCTTTTATGTTTTTATACTAATTACCTCTACTAATGTCTACACTCCTTTTCCCCACTTTAATTTATTTTTGAGAAGACTCGATCGGAGACCCAACCTTATTATGTATTTTAACCTCCCCTTTCTCTTCTAAACCACCCCATGCTAATCTCTCCTTTATATTGTTATTATTATCATTATTGTTACACTGCCTTTGGGTTGACGTAGCTGCTTTGCAGTTTGTTGGTCCATCAAACGTTAGTGTATTCTTTAACTATCTAACAATTTTTGACTTAATTTTATTTTTTATTATTTTCGATTTTTGCTTACAACATTCCAATACACACATCTACCCCCTGATATAATATCCACTGTTTCAGTGGTATACATACCAAGCACCTTACAGTTTATAATAATTTTTGTTAGTTTTGGGATAGCTTAATGCAACTACCACTAGTGTTTGTATACTCTTTTGAACGCCACACTTTTAGGTCTGCGCTTAAGGAGATCTGCATTGTAATCTTCGTTTAATTTAAACCAATCTATTCCGCTTCCAGGTATCAGATCATGTGAGATTTATTCGTGCACGATTTTGATTTAATAATTTAGAATTTTTTCGACGGGATCTTGATGGATGTTCTCATTAGATCTCCACAAACATGGAGTGATGCGACTGCAAACGTGAAGGCTTCAGCATAGAGATGAAAAAAAATTATTGCTTGTTGAGTTGTATACCTGATTTACTCGGCCTGGGCGACTCTAAAGATTTTGCTTGCGATTAGCTGAAAAATATGCGTTATAAAGATTCATTCCTATCCCATATTTCTAGCAATTTAAGGTATTTATTAGCAGTAAACTTGTAGTTATAGCAAAGCGATTTAACTATCATTGGATTTGAAGTTCTTTCAGCTTTACCGTTAAGCCAGTCAGTATGTTGATTCGGCTATCCCCCCCCCCCCCCCCGCCATCGTGGGTTTCACTTGCAAATGTGATTACGTTTCTCTCGCTCGTTGACAATTCCTTCGAGGTTTATTTTTTTCCTTAGCTTTTGTGTTTCTCCTCTTGCACATTATATGAGATATCATACATCTGCTATTAAGAAAAGGGGTTATCACAGCCTTAAATATCGCTGCCCTTAGGCAGTCAACGGTTTTGCTGACACACACACAATCGGGCGCATTTCTTGGATATGAACTTTTTCTGTGGACTTATACCTATTCGTCGCTTTTCGAGCGCCTGTTTGCTACGTCTATTACTAAGTCACGCAAGCATGGCGGCAACTGCGGGAGCATACAAACCAATTTATTTTTCACGGTCAAGGTCTTCAAGTTGCAGTTTTATTAAGCGGGTTTTCGGGACACACACAAGGCGAGGAATTCGGTTATCAAGTGTATTATTCCTTCCTCAGAGATTTATTCCTCTGCGAAGTGAGTAGCTTTTTTGATATGTTTTTTACAGGCTGAGAGGAGAGAGAGAAAGGAAGGATGAACGCAGCATGTTAAAAAAGCTTTTTACAGGGGGCTTTATTTATATGGCTAGATTGATTATCCCCAGTTGGGGATTGTGTTCCGACCTAGCTACGTATAGTCGCTGGGCACCTTATAACTTTTTGACTACAACTCTTGCGGTACTTACCTATTATGTTATTTTCAGCGTAATATAGATTATACAATTTTTAAAATAATCGTTTTTCGCTCCTTCTCTTGGGGGGCGAACCTTATCAAAGCCATTCCCCATTATATTGGGTCAAACAAGTTATAATTTTCTTTGTTCTGCAAAAGTTCGTTTTTTACTAGAGGGTGCACAAAGCTCTTCGTCAGTATCTCTTTCGCTATCCTCTTCCTTTCTTTTTCTCGCTGGACCCGGACGGCGGGGGTGGTCGGGGTCAAAGGTCTGGTACCAGGACTAGTTAATACAATCACGCCGGCTTTTGGGGGACTGCTCGGTTGGGCTTTGCCGCTTTTTGAGGCATCTCAAGCCATTGGCGAGAGCCCTAGGTGGTCGATGTTCGCTGTCATTTTTCTCTACCCGCGGCTGATGTCAATGATCTTTTTCTTTATTCTTGGTCTTCTCTGTGATTTCGAATACACCTCACTCAAATGCGTTACTCTAATACATATATGCAATTTTAATTCAAAGCCATTAGTCATTTCAGGCTTAGATAGCACGCAGGACTTGCAAATTTTAGACTGTGGGCAAGTACTCTTGTCTGGCCGCTGGCGGCATTTGACTAGGTACTAAATAGAAAGCTAGTATTGGGGGCTGTTGCGTCACAGCAGGCCTAGTGACCCTTAATTTAGGGTCCCTCCGCTGGCAGTGGTTACATAGTTAGCGCTGTCCGGCCTTTTATTGTCTTGCTTTCAGGCGAATTTATGTTTGACTTCTTTCTGCCTATAGGAATTCGCTTTCATTAAGTATAGGGCAACAAATTTATAGTCAAAAAATTTTCTTGGAATTTTTCAACCTCAAGTTATTTTGAATATTATCATATACGATTTTTTTTTCCAGGGGCTCGAAATTCATTTAACATAAAAAGATGATTAAGCAGCAAAATATCTAAATTTTCTCCAGGCCCGAAATTCACTTTAAGATAATGATTAGCACTAAATCAATAAACACAATTATTCTCTGAGCATTTAATTGCGGCTTACAGCACAGCAATTGACCTGCAATTGAATGAAATAAGAAGAAGGTAGTAGGCCAATAGATTAATCCAAAAAAGAAGGAATTTAGCTTACTCGGTTAACAGGAGATCGCTTGTGTAGGCCGGCGCCTATTGACCATGCTGCAAGGCCTGGCACATGACATCTCAACAATTATTTTGGAAATGAAAAACCGCATTGGAGGATACCGACATGCATTTAAGGCTGATGGGCTGTTTCTTCCTGGGTTAAAGTCTGGTACAAAAAGTTACAGCTGATGAAAGCAGATATGGATCTCTCATCATTGCTAGCAGCTGAGGGCCACTTACTGGGGGGCAAAAAGGAATCTTAATAAGACAGCTTAGACTCTAAAGAGAAACTATTTTGGATTGCTATTATGTATGTTCTATGCACCATGTGCATAGCTATGGCTATTTCTGTGCATGGAGAAGTTCAATATACCAATATCTATATAAAATTTTTATCAGAAAATATACGACGCCCGATATTTTTGAGAACTAAAATGATCGTGCATTAATCTGTTAATATTCGTTATTCACATTAGATATATTTTTATAGTAACGAATAATACTGTATATTTTTTTTCCTTTTGGGGCGAATAACAAGGGAGTATTGCGATGATTTTTCATAAAAAAAAAAATGAAAAAACTATTTGTAGATTTTGCATATAAAAAAAACATGTTTTTATTGCATTAAACTCATTTAATACTATAGCATTTTGTGTCTCTGTATTTTAATTATTATATTTTTTATGTTTT
>JAHPZR010005930.1:0-17733 GCA_019787425.1 Platygyra sinensis | reverse complement strand
AAAAGTATTGGAAGCTGCATGACCATATGCCCAGTGCAAACTTGATAAACCCGCAGATTGCGAAGGGCAGCCAGCAAACTGCAAACCCTAACACAATAGCAATGGCCGTCTTCAACACATTTCGTTCTCTTTGCTGGCGTTGTTGTCCAACGTTGACCGATTGCTCGCCTGGACTACTTTGTGACTTGAGGCTGAAAAAGATGATAATGTAAAGTATGGCTATCAAAACAAAAGGCATGAAAGCGAATGCCACAAAAAGTGACAAGAAATAGTTCTCCTTGGACGAGGACTCTCCAAAGACTTTTTTCCAGTGCCATGCAGTGACAAGCCAGTACTCCATGATACTCATCAAGTTTGAGGCCGAAGAGATATGGGGAGTGAATAGCCATCGCGACGATCCAAGTGGCGAGAATGAAGAACGGGCATCGCTTTGAACTGATGAGTCGAGGACGGAGGGGAAACATCACAGCTCCAAATCGGCCCACTGCTATCAAAACCAGGCTCTGAATAGACACAGCAGTGGAAACATCTGGTAAGAAGTAAACCAGCTTACATAAAGCCTGACCAAAAGGACCACCGATCAGCCAGGAGTCTATATAGAGCAATTGTAGCATGGGAGGAAACAAAAAAAATGGGAAAAAGGAGATCGGACATAGCCATATTTACGATTAAAAAGTTGATGGGTTTTCTCATGGTTTTCGTCTTGTAGACAATTATCCCGACGATCGTGTTCCCAGCCAGCGAAACAATAAAAATCAGGCAGTAGGCAAACGTTTTGCCCATTTTTTCTGCTTTGGGATTCCAGGCGCAGCTCGATGGCAGTGTGCCATTCATCGTTGTATTCACTTTTTCCAACATTGCCGTTCAGCTTCAATTCTTGTCCTATCCGATGCCTATTTGTTACAACAATTAGGGTTTCGTATTTCATTCGTGAGGAGCTCAACAAAACGAGGTTACCTATCAGCTTGTAGTCTCCTTTGCAGCCGTTTTTTGAGATGTCAAGCAACGCTGCCCCCAAAGAAACGGCTGCTCGCATCCTATTCTTTTGTCAAATTAGCCAATCGCGGCTTCCGTTTCATTTTCAAGAACGTTTCTCAGCAAATTCGCTCTTTGAGACTTGTCCAATCAGAGATCTCTTTTCCTCTCCATCGCATGGTGGGAAAGGTAAGGGAACGTCAGATATATCACGAAAAATCAGAAATCAACGGCGACAAATTCGACTTGAAAAAGATTTCCATCTAGCCTCCGACTTCCAAGTTTAAAGTCGCTGACCTAAATGATACCAGAAGCTTGCTATTCGGAGAACTGTCGTCGAGAAGGACGATATCTTCGCAAGCACTTCCTGTGTTTGACATTAAATTTGCATTTACATTTACATATCTCTTCGTTAATTTGCCCATAGGATCTGGAAAATCTTAAATTTATCAGGAAAATGGGGCTGACAGGCATACACGACTCCTTCGGTTCGTGGCATTAGTACATTTGCCCTTCTCTTTTTGGTCTCTCGACCTTTTTGGTTGGTCCAATCGTGTTTCTGAAGGGCACTTCATGTTGTGTTATAAGGATGATTTTTAAGTTGATCAAATTTACTTATGTTATTAACATGAAATCTCCTGAAGTTAAAATTAAATGTGTGACTGTTAGTCTGAATGTGATAAAAGGTTTTCTTTGCACTGTCTTTTATATGTTTTGTGGTCTTATGATACTGAGAGTCATGAAAATGTATGCTTGGCAAAAAAACAAAAAGTACCTCAGTGATATCCCAATTGGAGTTCTCTGTTGTATACGAAGCAGGTGTCTGACATTGCTACGCGCGATGATCAAATTTTTACCTCTTTATTTTTTAGGTGTATCACATAGAATGCTATAAAAGAATGAAAACGCCGTTTACCGTTTGCAAATACCTGCATTAGTTCCGCAGATATTTAAGTTTGAACAATCTGTAGAATATGCAAATGAGATGACTGGTGATGTCATACACTCAACCCAATATTACACCATGTATATAAATAGAGCTATCGTGGCTAATTTGCAGCGCACACCATTGTAACCTGGTAGGCTAGTAGTTCTACAGAAAAAACACCTGCGGCTAATATATAGAGTTAGGCCAACCTAAAAGCGTAGCTACTTGGCCGGCCTCCTTGGCCAGGTTGTTCATAGCCCGATTAAGCTAACCCAGAAAAAGGTAGAATTTTGATTTTGCGGTGAGGTTTTCGGTTTTGAGTTTTATAAACACAAACAAACCAGCAAAAACATTTGTTTGGAGCAAAAAGTTATAATTCGAATAAATTTTAATCCTGGGCTAGTGTTAGCCGGCTTCAGAACAATCCTGCCCTGTTTTCAACAAGTTAACCTGACATAAGCCCGCTATCCAATAAAAAAAACAGCACTCGGTCAGCGGTCAACTTCAAAAAAAAAAACAACACGTGACCTCGATGAGTTGTGGACTTGGGCCCGCGATATGGTCACGTGATACTGGTCAGCAGATACCTTATTTTGACAGGTGTCAATTGATCTTAACATGGTTGTCCAATATCAAAGAAGTACACGGTAAACCAAGGCTGCATGTCTCTGTCAACCTATTATTTGGAGTAAGGCCGCCATGCTGCGCGACTCCACCGTCGTCGTCGTCGTCGTCGTCGTCGTCGTTGTCGTTGCCGTCGTTCGTACACGCCCACGAGCAATACCGCTGCCCATGATAACCATGAGAAAATCAATTCATGGGTTTCTTTTTCCCTATATGGTTATGTGGCTCGGCTTGGCGGCCAGCCGGAGCTCCCGCTATAAAATGTTTTGTTTCCACGACTAATAGGCTAATAGTCCTGCAGGAAACGCACCCATGGCTATAAAAAATTCTGTTCCCATGGCAACTCACTCTTTTCCAGTCCCCACCCACTTAATTTCAATATGTAAGTGATTTTCAGCTCAAAGAAAGTTAAACAAGGCCACAAACTCAAGCTAACCAGGAGCCCAAAGCTAACATATGAAAATGGAATACCAAAGGTGACCAGAAATGCCTTTGATATTGTGGAGGTCTGGAGTAGAATCTTAGAAGAAACTTACCGCAAAGAATCAAGCATTTCTGATACAAATTGGCTGAGATATCCTTGTTCATCATATTTGATCAAAATTTGGTTGAGTATATGAAGTCATCACTTGCTGGTGTAGAAGGATGTTTATGGCGGTCAAGGGAGAGCGTCTTTTTGCCCTGGGCCGGTTCCTGAAAGAAGGAATAACTCTATTCCAGGGATAAATGTGCCTTATTTCAGGGATAACTTTATCCCCGGAATAAATTCTTTTCCTGAAAGAAGGAAATAAATAAATAACTGGGATAAATTTATTACACCTTGCGAGGTAGTAATAAATCACTAGCCAAGGAATAAATCTGCGAAGACAAGATGGCCGACCTGTTGCAGACCGCGGCGTTTTAGGCTTTTTAATGCACATTTCAACGAATACTTAAGCAAGAACGACGTCAAGTCAAGATTCCGGTTTGGTAGAGACGCCATAAATTACCTTGCCGATTTGTTGTCCGATAATCTAGCGAGAAACACCGCTTGTAATCGGACTTGAAAGTGAATGACTGCTTGTACGCGTCAGACCTTCCTGAAGATTTTCCAGATCCTGTGGGCAAATTAACATATCGTCCTTCTCGACGACAGTTCTCCGAATAGCAAGCTTCTGGTAATCATTTAGAAAGTGAAGAGTGATCATCGCAGTAAATTTTCCAATTTAAGCAATTGGAAAGAAGACGCCTGAAAAACTTTTACAAAATCGCTTAATATGCGGAAACAATACGAAAAAATGTTTAGGAAAAGAGTAATGACGCGTACTCGTTGTCGATAAGAGTACAGATCACGATAAACCACATTTCGATTTGTTTTTACCACAATATCAACGTCAAAGAAAATGTTTGTCTTCCGAGCGCGAGCCGAGTGACACATCGACGCGGGCAGAGTGAAATGGACTCTTATTTACAACGGAAAATTAACCAATCAGATTGCAAGATTAGCAGCAATTGTGGTAAAAAAAAATGGCTTTGCATGTTTCAGTTTTGGTTTAATTAGTCACGTTGTCGGTAAACTTGCTTTGCAAGATGCCTTTATTTAATTTACCTCCACGTTTTCTGTAATTTTGGTCAACTCTCTCTCTTTCCTTTTTTTCTGCACTGTTTCCGGTATGCTCTTCCGAGTCCATGTTAAAACAGATACAGAAAATTTCGTGTTTCACTCCCTTCGCAGCGCTTTAACCCAAGGCAGCCTGTGCGCATTGCACTTAATTTCCCGCCAAACCTGTTTGTCAAGTGGGAATCCCCTTTGCTGGAAGATTTATTCCTAGAGTAGCAAACGTATCCCTGGAATAACTATTCCAAGGATAAATAGTGCTTCCGGGAACCCATTTTTAATCCTGGTATAGTTATTCCTAGAATAGCAGATTTATCCCTGGGATAACTGTTATGCCTGGTAAAATTTATTCCTCCTTTCAGGAACTGGCCCCTGGTATAAATGCTGAACTCAGACACTGGATCTCAACCTGTGAACCATGCAGACTATTTGAACTGTCACATGGCAAGGAGACACTTGAGAGCCATGAGGTACTACAGCGACCGCGCAAGGAAAAGGTTGCTGTTGATCTGTTCACCCAAGATCAGAAAGACTATCTTGTTACGGTCGCTTATTACGTGGGTTTTGGGAACTAGAGAGGCTAGTACGCAGCACTGATTCTGGGGCTGTAGTACGGAAGCTCAAGACACATCTTGTAAGATATGGTAGTCCATGTCAGCCTGTCAGTGATTATGGCCCTCAGTTTGTTGCTGCTGAATTTCAAAAGCCAACTAAGGAATGAGACATTGAACATATGGTAACCTCTCCTTACAACAGTACAGCGAATGGAAAGGTTGAGACTGCAGTCAAGTCTGCTAGGAAACTGCTCCGCAAGACTGCTAAACGTGGCGGCGATTTTCACTCGGGACTTCTTGGGGAACGCAATACTGAAGGTATTGGCAGTAGCCCCGCTCAGCGGCTCATGGACAGAAAGACAAGGACTCTGCTGCCCACCACTAGCGCTCTCCTGCAAGCCAGATGTTACAACGCTCGTGCCAAAAACCAGCCTTCACTGAACGAGGGAGATACCGTAACGTTGAAACCATTTCAACTAGGACAAAAGGAATGGAAAAAGGGTGTGGTTGTTAAAAGACTTGACGAGAGGACATACGAGCTAGAGACTGCTGATGGATGCACATACAGGTGTAACAGTTCACCTACGAAAGACCAATGAGCCACCCCTCAGGAAACTGTCAGTGAACCACTACGAACCCCAACCCGCTACAGAAATGCAAGAGTAGCTAATGAATTTTTCTCAGGGTCGACCCTCACTGAACTGCCACAAGTAAGAAACTACTCTGACGAGCCTGAGGAACACACACCCTGTGAGAAGTCACTTACTAAGGATCCACCGTGTTCTGAACCATGTAATGAGACAAAGGACTCAGCCGCTGAAGTCAGAACACGATCAGTAAGATTGATTATTTGGCCCTCATATCTTAAAGAATTTGTAGCTAGATAAACATTGAGAGCTTCAAACATGGACTGTGAACTAGGAGTGCAAACTTCTGTTATCATCGTTTTTGGCATTTAATAAGTTTGTGTTGTTTTTCATTAGTTGTTATCATCTCATATATTGCGGAGGGCGTGAGATGTTGAGCGACATGCCTTTATTTGTAAAACACGTAGTTGGAGATTCCCGGATGTCGGAAAGTGTATTCTTCCCGCCATTAAAAAATAAAGACTTGTTGTTTATCACAAGGTCTCTCCTTTTCTTATGTCTGTAAGTGCTCCGGCTCTGGCATACTGATACAGTTTTAGGCTACATAGCTTAATTGAGGCTTTATAACCTTAATTTATTCTAGTGCATGATTACTTCGTGTTTGTTGCACTCTTCAAACCTTTTATACTCAGATTTTCTTGCCTCTTTCATGCTCTAACCTAGTTTAGTCTTTTTTCAAATTTCGTATTTTCTCAACACTGCTTAAATGCTGTGTTTTTTCAGGAAGAATCGGGAGCATGCCCTCTTAAAATCTTTAAATTTAAGTCTTCTACTAAAATGACAGTACATGCTTTTGAAATTAATAAGCTTAGTGTTAAAGAATTTCAAACTCGGCTAGCGCTAAAATAAGTGATGTTGTTTTTGAAGCGGGACTGCACAAAAATGGTAGGTAGAACTCTTAAACAGCATGAATGATCAGAATGAATATTGATTGTCAAACGTACTATTGTTAAGGTCACTTTCAAATCGTGCTTAATACATAAACCAACTTTACTAAACTTAAAAGTTACTAACTTAAACTTTGAAAAATCTAAATTGAAATCTAAAGCTTTATAGAATATACAGCAGGTAAAAAGAAAACAGCAAATGAAGGAAATCGAATAACGAATGCAGGAAATTTTATTGGCAAAAAGCATTAGCGATGCATGGAGTGAAAGCGATTTTCATAGGACGTCATTGTTCTTCCATTTCGGTTTCACTTCTCCTTCAGTTGATATACGCTTTCTCTTTATCAATTGCTCACTGGTTAATTAACGAAGTTTCAGCAAATTGCGTGGGAGATTGATTTGAAATTTTATTTTCTATAAGACATTAACAAACGATTTACCACTAACAGCTGACATTATTGTCTTCCGTGCAAGAATTCTGATAAATATATTATCTCGGTTGCGAAAGATCCGCAAAACGATTCTTAATTAAATTGAGGCCGAAAGTAAAAACGCCAAAGCTTTTGATTTCTGAATATCCGATTGGAGTTTCCTCCTCAAGAAAACGTGCGCTGTGCTTCTGTTATTATTTTCACTTTGCCAGTCCTTATTTATTTTACTTCAGTCGTCTTACCGCGAAAATGTGGAGGGAAGGGAGTGGGCTAAAGGCACCTACCCGTCAATCCCTTCCCTGCGCTGTCTAAATTCTGAATATTTCAGTTTTTATCAAGATCCGTAGTTTGAAAATCAGAGAACCTAAATAGTTCTTTTCGCGGTTATTTTTTCTCATTTGCATTACAATGTAATCCAACGTGGATGCGAGACAATTTCATCCTTTCTTAAAAATGCTTCTTACACTGATTACCAGGAATTAGACTCAAGTGATTTCTTAAAATTCGCTCTTAATTTAACAGAAAGTTTTCTAATTTTCTAACTTGCCTTGAATTTCCGTAGTTCATTTGCTTAATAAAAATAAAAACACTTTTCTTTGATGTTTTGGGAATGTAAAAAGAACCATTTTACTGAAATTTAAATCTCCTAGTGCTCAAGAGCATCTTAAGAAATTTTTAAGACCTTTGCGAAAAGTTTCACTTGAAATAAAACAGATGCAGGGGTTTATTGCGCAATTTGCGCGAGCCATTGTTGCGACTACAGTAAGAAGATGTTGAACACCACAAGACGACTTTATGGTTTGGTCCCACTTAAAAAAAACTGACTAAGATTATAATACTGTAGGGCAGCCAGCATACCGCAAATCCTGACACAACAGCAACTGCCATCTTAAGCACATTTCGTTCCCTCCGTAGGCGTTGCCGTTCAGCATTGATCGATCCAGTACTTGGGATCTTCTGTGATTTGAGCTTTAAATAGATGATAACATAAAGTAGGGTTATCAACACTAAAGGGGTATAAAGCAATACCACAAAAATTGCTACAAAGTAGTTTTCTAATGAAGAGGATTCTCTGAAGACGTCGTTCCACTTCATGCTACACACAAACCCTCCTGGATGTTCGACCAGTTTGAGGGTGATTAGATCTGGGACGAAGACTGCACCAGCGACGATCCAGGTGGCGAGAATGAAGAACGGGCACAGCTTTGAACTGATGAGTGGGGGACGCAGGGGATATACCACCGCTCCAAATCGATCCACTGCTATCAGAACCAGGCTCTGAATAGACACTGAGAGGGAGATATCTTGGAAGAAGGGCACCAGCTTAAATAAGGCCTGACCAAGTGGACCAGTTATCAGCCAGTAGTCAACATACAAACTTGATAGAAGACGCGGAAATAGGAAAATTGGATACAGCAGATCAGAGATGGCCATGTTTACGATTAAAAAGTTGATAGGTTTTCTCATACTTTCCGTCCTGTAGACAATGATTCCGATGAACGTGTTCCCAGCCAGTGAAGCAACTATCAAGACGCAATAGGCAAAAGTTAGTCCGATTTTTTCTGCTCTCGAACGATGCAAACCCGATGACTGTGTTTCATTTAGCGTTGTATTCAGCCAAGTTGCCGACATCCTTGTTTTTCAGTTATTCACACTTTATGCCCAGTTGTTCTGATGAGTTTTCCGGAAAAATCTTTTGAACGGCTGTCAGTGCACCGATCATTCAGCGTTATTTAGGCCAGTTTTTTTTAGCAGAATATATCTTTTTTCATCTGAGTTTGTTCAGTTTGTTAACCACTATATTTTACAATATTCTTCTCAGACATGAAGGCGGCTGGACCAATCACTTGGCTTGAAATTTTAATTTCTCGCTTTTGAATTGTTATTATGTTGTATTTAAAGCAGATGTCTGCAGCATGGAACATGATGTTTGAGTACCTCACGTGATAACATCGTAGAAATGATTGACAGAAGCTTCCTGTTCATATATGTGCCCCCCGCACCCGGGTCCCCG
This sequence comes from Platygyra sinensis, assembly GCA_019787425.1. Classification (NCBI taxonomy): domain Eukaryota; kingdom Metazoa; phylum Cnidaria; class Anthozoa; order Scleractinia; family Merulinidae; genus Platygyra; species Platygyra sinensis. The sequence goes on along the minus strand of JAHPZR010005930.1, from coordinate 9,076 downwards.
CACAGCCCTTTAAGGACGTTTGCGCTAATTGTTTCTGCGCATCCTTACTGCGCACGCAAATTCGCATGCCACGTCATCCATGAGCGCGCGCGCTAAGTCATAAAATAAACAAATGATAAGGCAGATGGCCATTGCTAGAGCTTTGACTGGATTTGACGATTTTGGACGTTCGGTCACCCCAATTTTTCTTTCGATGGATCATTTTCTCTACTGATTTTCTACGTTTAGGGAAAAAATGAAAAAAAATCCATCGACTAGAAATTTAAATTTTTGGCAAAATGCACCATCGAATTCCGTTCTTAGTAGCTCTTCGTGCATCTGTGCGGCGGTCTCAAATGCCTCTTAAAGGGTTAAATTTTGTGAAAACGTCAGTAAGATTTGGAATTATTTACGCAACAGACCCACTTCCACAAAATATGACTAAGAACGTTTGCCTCCGTTGACTCACCTTCGATATTTTTAACTATAAACCCCTGTAGACCGTGCTCAATGATATGCGACAATTTCTAGAAATCAGTATAGTTTACCACACGCTTTATCTCTGAAACGAAGACGATGACCCCAAATTTTTTTGCATTTCTGGCACGAGTAACTCGTTATCTGCCTGCAGTAAAAATTTGAAGAAATTCTATCGACTGGAAAAATTTCGCGCGAACGTCCTTAAGCGTCATATATATGTTTTTCTTTTCTGAGAAAACTAGGATAACAAAAAGCTCGCCGCCTTTGACGGTATAACATCTGATAAAACTCTAACATATCAGAAACTACAATGAGCGACAAAAGTGTTGATACACTTGGCACTAAAATTCGATTTTTCTGCGTCTAGGAAACATTCCCCCCCTTTCCCCCACAACAATGTTGATTTTTCTATTTCTTCGATTGCACAGACCACAACGCCTACACAACATTGAAGTGGGGGACCGGGGGTATCAGAGATTTAACGCTAGATGCAAATAAAATAGAACAAATGTTTAAGAATCGAAAATCGTCTTTTCCTAAAAGTGTCTCAACTACTTTTGTCGCCCATTGTCTGGAGGCTATTTATGCAAATTGTAGCGATTTCCTTTATATATCTAAGCTATAGCAACTTTATTTTTACAAAAGCGACCAAATGCGTGGCTCAGAGTGATTCCTATGAAGGCCTTTTACGGACAAAATTTCGAATTTGCATATATCCTTGTTATCTTGCATATATGAATGCTATGCGCAATAAATCAGTAAGCAAACATGTTCGTTATAAACTAAAGGTGTCCGATAAAACTAAAAGATGTCCGACACAATTAAAAGATGTTTGGTAAAACTAAAGGATGTTCAAATTTGCTAAAAGATGTCCGATACAACTAAAAGATGTTTAATTTAAAAGAAGTGAAAATATAAAAGATGCGGAAGCGGAAATGATTTCGCAAAACAGGAAGTGATGTCATTGATGATCTTCCGTATAAACAAAATGGCGTCTGCTAGAGCTGCAATTTGGCTTCCAGGTATGGAAACGTTGTTCATGGAATTAAGTACAATGATTGCGAGAGCACAGCAACAACGAAACGTTACAGCTACTCAGTTCGATTCTTCAGAGCTCTTTGCTTGGAGACTGGAAGAATCCGAAAGAACTCGAAGTGTTCTAACAGAAGAATCATACGCACAAGAAATTACCTTAATCGGATCAGCTACTTTAATACACCAGTTACTTCAGTGGCATCTTGAACGAGCAACGATGTCACTTTGAGGGAATTGCAGAAGAATCCGAGAGGTATATATGGACTGGTCTGAGGAGTCGGCTACTCAGCCTATTATAATTATAAAAAGGAACGGGAAAGTTGGAAGACCACGGCTCCATGTAAAGTTTCCAACTGTTCCCGGGCAAGTGCTAACCGTGGTCTTCTAACTTTCCTGTTCCTTGTTATCACAATAGGCTGAGTAGTCGACTCCCCAAACCAGTTCATATCCCTCTCAGATTCTTCTGCAATTCCTTCGAAGTGACATCGTTGCTCGTTCAAGATACCAAGCAATTAAGTGGTTTACCGAATAAGGTAATTTCTTGTACGTATGATTCTTCGATTATCGTAGATAGGACACTTAAAGTTCTTTCGGCGTATTCTTCCAGTCTGCCAACAAAAAACTCTGAAGAATCGAAGTGAGTAGCTGTAGCGTTTCGTTGTTGCTGTGCCCTTGCAATCATCATACTTAATTCCATGAACAACGTTTCTGTACTTGGAAGCCAAATTGCAGCTCCAGCAGACGCCATTTTGTTTACACGGAAGATCATCAATGACATCACTTCCTGTTTTGCAAAATCATTTCCGCTTCCTCATCTTTTATTTCCTCATGTTTTATTTTTACTCATCTTTTAAATCAAACATCTTTTAGTTGTATCGGATATCTTTTAGCAAATTTGAACATCCTTTAGTTTTACCAAACATCTTTTAATTGTGTCGGACATCTTTTAGTTTTATCGGACACCTTTAGTTTATAACGACGGAACATGTTTGCTTATTGATTAATTGCGCATAGCATTCATATATGCAAGATAACAAGGATATATGCAAATTCGAAATTTTGTCCGTAAAAGGCCTTCATAGATTCCTGACTAAAGAAAAAGTGGGAAGTGTTTTTTTCTCACCGAAATTCCGATACAAAGACGAAACCTGGTGTATCTCGTTAATAAATCGATCCATATTTAGCCCTCAGAGTGGTGTTTATCGCCACTTTTTCTCTTTTAAAGTGTTCAAAGGGTGTCTACCTCACTTTCATTCAACGCAGTTCTCACTATGACATGATGGCTACAAGTGTTTCACTTTTCAGTTGTCGTATTTTGACGAAAAAACAGAAATTACATCGTTCTTTGGCAAAAATCTCTCTATGTCTGACCTTAATACAATACTTTACCATTCCAGATGACCTCATAATGACGTCACAGCAACATGTATATATTGTTTTGATAACGGCATTGCACTGAGCACATCAAATTTTATATCAACCGATGGTTTTAGTGCTTTTACACTTTTACTGGGCGACTTTCCAACGGTTTCTCATTGGTAAACCTTTTGCATCGAAAAGTTAATTAATTTATTCTATTTTTAACGCTTCACCATTGATAAAACATTGAGAAGTCATGACATGAAGTACAAAAGCGTGATAAAACAAGTGATCTTATGTAATTTTGTCCGCTCAACACAATGCTGTTAACAGAATGCTTCTAACACGCAAATATGATGTAAAAATGGTGCCATTACTCACGGTCAGCTGTCGCTAAACCAATAAAAACGTGCCTTCTGAGCCCAAAAGTTAGTTTTATAACATAGTGTCTCATTTTAATTCCTATTCTACAAAGTTTTTGTTTCTTTTTTCCAGTTCAGCTTGGAAAAACGATTACATAATGCAGATAAATGCAGTTTTTTCACTGGTAACCACGATTAACCACGGGTAACCACGGGTAACCAAATGATGGTTAAAAGGATACTATTAATATTGATTTAGTCAGTTCATGGTTACCCGTGGTTGACCGTGGTTTATCGTTGATTTTTCTGCACAGCGGTTGTTTGAATTACTCCAAGATAGCCTACTTTGGAAGTACCACCGGAAGTTTGTAATTCAACAATTACTCTCTTATTTCATTCCTTTTTCGGGGAGAAATAAGGTCGAGATGACCAACACCCTAAATTGGCGATGTCACGCACGAATGTCACGCAAGATTACACTTCCAAAAAAAGCGATAATTTCCTTAAATTTTTGTACTGATGAGTAAGCTTGCCATAATTTTTCCATACGAAGAACCCAAATCCTGGAATAAAGCGACGGCAGGCATTTCAATTAAGTAGTACACCGGCTATTGTACCAGAAACAAATTTACTGTTTCAGACAATGAGCGACAAAAGTGTTGATACACTTGGCACTAAAATTCGATTTTTCTGCGTCTTGGAAACATTCCCCCCCTTTCCCCCACAACAATGTTGATTTTTCTATTTCTTCGATTGCACAGACCACAACGCCTACACAACATTGAAGTGGGGGACCGGGGGTATCAGAGATTTAACGCTAGATGCAATAAAATAGAACAAATGTTTAAGAATCGAAAATCGTCTTTTCCTAAAAGTGTCTCAACTACTTTTGTCGCCCATTGTAGTTATCTAAAACTCCATATTGCAGAGAATATAATTTCAATTAGCCTGTTTTCCCAAAAAAGCTACTGTCACGTGAATTTTCAACGTAAAACATTACTTTGAAGTAGAAACACAGTTTTAAGTTTGGAAAACATGTTTCGGATGGCGGTGTCAGGGATTGAAAAGCAATTCTCTAAGCACAAATTTCTGGATGCTTCGGCCGTAAGTGTGATTTCTTATCGGATGTTAAATGTTTACGAACACGTGTAGCAAGAGGTCGGTTTGTCTCGCCGACATAACAGGCGCTACAGCCTGCTCGACCAAATTTATAAACAACACGGGATCGTGATAATTTTAGAAATGGAATCTTTGGCACTAAATAAGTTCGTGAACATTTAACATCTGATAAGACTTACACATCTTTAAGAACATTTGTGGGTCAGAAACATCGAGAGCTTTGTGCACAGAGAATTGCTGAAAAGAAATAGAACCTCTTAAGTTCGAGGAAACACTCTTTAAAAACATGCTTGCCACAAAAAGGTCAAGTCAGGTGATCAAAAAACTGACACCACAATTCTCTCTGTATAATTTTATCGGCAAAAGGCAGAAAGATTAACGGCTACAGGTGGAATATTTTTTTAAAATAATGTTTGACATATAGCGTGAAATCAGCTCCGGCCCTTCGTGTCCACATCTCCAACGTACTAAAATGGGTTAAATGTTGATCAGTCCGTAGTCCCAAAAAATGTGTAGACAAAGGACATGTGCGTGTGCTTTTTGTGGTCGGATTCATGCACTTAAATGACCGTTAATAAACCCAACAAATTAAACATTTATGTTTTCATAGATTCACAGAATTAAGGGTTTTTTTCTTCATGAATTTTCAAATTTACCTATGCGAACTGATACCGTTAAAAATTAAACAGGATAACGAGAAATTCTCCGCAGAGCAGGGATATATTCTAACAAGATGCATGTTCGATATATTCAGTTGAATTTAGTGACAGCTGAGAAGTCATGTAAATTATTTTACATGCAGCTTGTGATAAAGATATGGAGATGATAACCGTCCATCAAAACATGAAAGGTGATCATCTAAAACGTGTTTTGTAAACTTAAAACTGTGTGTTTTCAACTCAAAGTTATTTCATGTCTGCTGCTACTTCGCAAAACCTTACTTATTTTACTGTTCTAGTTTTTCCTAAACTTTCTCTGCTTGCCTGAATTTATTTGCTTTATGTTTGTTTTTTCATTTTAACTCTAACCAGGATGGGCTCCTGCTCTAACATAGCTCATTCAATGAGAACTTTGATCACTAACAGTTTAATCAGCAATTTCGTGCTTCTCTCAATGATAATACACACCTTGCACCTGGTTAGAATTAGCCGCAGTTAATGGGGTTTTGCGCGCATTTGCTTTGTTTTGGCGGCGGACTGAAAAGAAATAGAACCTCTAAAGTTCAAGGAAACACCTTTTAAAAACATACTTTCCACAAAAAAAAGTCAAGTCAGGGATCAAATAACTGGCACTCCACAATTCTCTTTGAATAAGTTAATCAAAAGGCTGGAATATTATTTTTTAATGATGTTTGAAATAAAGTTTGAAATCAGCTCCGGCGCCTCGTGTCCGCATCTCTCCCACGAACTAAAACGGGTTAAGTGTTGATCAGTCCGTAGTAGTCCCAAAAAAATTTGTGGAAAAAGGACTGTGCGTGTGTATTTTTTTGTGATCATTCATGCACTGAAATGGGCGTTAAAAACCCAACAACCATTGTGGTTATGCTTTCACAGATTCACAAAATTAAGGTTTATTTTTCGTGAATTTTCAAATTTACCTATACGAGCTGATACTGTTAAAAATTAAACAGGATTTGGAGAAATTCTCCGATTCTGACTTAACGAAAGTTTTATTTATCGGATTCTAACAAGATGCATGTATTATTCTTGACTTTAAACATCCCCTTGTGGTTGACGTGGCTGCTTTGCAGTTTGTTGGTCCCTCAACGTGAGTGTATTCTTTAACATCTAACAATTTTTGATTTACTTTTATTTTTTATTACTTTCGATTTTCCACTTACAACCATTCCCGTGCATACACCTGCCCCCTGATATAATACCCACTGTTTCAGTGGAGATTTGGGAACCCTTTTATTAGGCGATCCCATACTTTTACACCTGAAATGCCACAAAGGTTGCTAGATATATCTACTGCAATAAATGATTTTTTATACAAACAGTTTATATGTACCTTGCAGTAGGGGTACAACTTTGAGTTACTAGTCAACTCTTTGAATGGTCATGGTGTACATACCATACACCTCACAGTTTATATTAATTTCTTTTATGTTTTTATACTAATTACCTCTACTAATGTCTATACTCCTTTTTCCCCACTTTAATTTTATTTTGAGAAGACTCGATCGACCCAACCTTATTATTTATTTTAACCTCCCCCTTTCTCTTCTAACCACCCCATGCTAATCTCTCCTTTATATTGTTATTATTATCATTATTGTTACACTGCCTTGTGGTTGACGTAGCTGCTTTGCAGTTTGTTGGTCCCTCAACGTTAGTGTATTCTTTAACATCTAACAATTTTTGACTTAATTTTATTTTTTATTATTTTCGATTTTTTGCTTACAACAATTCCAATACACACATCTACCCCCTGATATAATATCCACTGTTTCAGTGGTATACATACCAAGCACCTTACAGTTTATAATAATTTTTTGTTAGTTTTTATACTAATCACTACCACTAATGTTTATACTCTTTTCCCCACTTTTAGGTCTCCTTAAGAATCTCTTGAATCTTGTTTAACCAATCATTACCTTCCAGATATCAATCATGTGAGTTATTCCACGATTTTGATAAAATTTAGAATTTCACCGATCTTTATGTTCTCATTAGATTCCAAACATGAGATCACTGCAAACTTAAGCTCACATAGAAATAAAAAAATTATGCTTGTGATTTTTATACCTGATTTACTCTGCGACAAAGATTTTGCTTGCGATTACTGAAAAATTGCGTTTAAAATCATTCCTATCCCATATTTCTACAATTAAGATTTATCAGTAACTTGTATGTTTTAGAACGATAAATCATTGATTTGAAGTCTTTCACTTACCGGTTAACCAGTCACTATCTTGTTCCATCGAATTCGTGGGTTTCACTTCCAAATGTTATTACGTTTCTCTCCTCGTTGACAATTCCTTCGAGCTTAGCTTTTGTGTTATCCCTTGCACATTATGGAAATCACATCTGCTATTAGAAAAGGGTTTATCACAGCCTAAATTCCTGCCTTGCAACGGTTTTCTGACACACATCGCCATTTCTTGGAATGAACTTTTTCGTGACTATACCATCGTCCTTTTCGAGCCCCTTTTGCTACGTCATTACTAATCACGCAATCATGGCGCAATCGTGGCATCAAACCAATTTATTTTTCACGGTCAAGGTCTTCAAGTTCAGTTTTATTTAAGGGGTTTTCGTCACAGAATTCTGTTTCAAGTGTATTTTCCTTCCAAGAGTTTATTCCTCTCAAAGTGAGTACTTTTTTATTGTTTTTTACACTGATACGCACAGTTAAAAAACTTTTTACAGGGCTTTATTTATTCAATTGATTATCCCCAGGGGATTTGTTTCCACCTGCACGATACGCTGCACTTTAACTTTTTCTACTCTTCGGTACTTACATTATTTTATTTTCAGCGTTAAATAGAAACATTTTTAAAAAATCGTTTTTCGCTTTCCTTTGCGAACCTTATCAAAGCCTTCATTATATGCAAAATTATAATTTTCTTTGTCTGCAAAGTTCGTTTTTACAGAGGGTCACAAGCTCTTCTTCAGTATCTCTTCCTATCTCTTCCTTTTCTTTTCCGCTGGACTCGACACGGGGGTGTCGGGCAAAGGTCTGGTACCGGACTAGAAACACCCCTGCTCGGTTGGGCTTTGCCCCTGAGGATTCTCAACCATGCGAGCCTTGGTGTCGATGTTCCTGTCTTTTTCCACCCGGGTGATGTCATATCTTTTTCTTATTCTTTCTTCTCTTGATTTCGATACCCTCTCAATGGTTACCTAATACATAATACAATTTTACAAAGCCATTAGTCATTCAGGCTTAGATAGCACGCAGGCTCAAATTTTAGACTGTGCAAGCTCTTGTCTGCCGCTGCGCTTTTGACAGGACCAGATGGCTGTTGGCCCAGCAGCCTAGTGCCCAATTTAGGGTCCCTCGCTCAGGGTTACAAGTTACCCCCTTTTATTGCTTGCTTCAGGAATTTTTGTTTACTTCTCCTATATCCTTTCAAATTATACAACAAATTATACAAAAAATTTTTTTGAATTTTTCAACCTCAAGTTATTTTGAATAAATTAAGATTTTTTTTTCCAGCCTGAAATTCATTTAAATATGATTAACACAAATTAAATTTTTTCCAGCCCGAAATTCATTTAAATATGATTAACACAAATAAAAACAAATTATCTCTAGCATTTAATTCGGCTACAGCACACAATTGAATGAATGAATGAAAAAGAAAAGAGAGGCCAAGATTAATCCAAAAAAGAAGGAATTTACTTACTCTGTTAAATGGAGATGCTTTGTACCCACCATCCACCTGGCCACATGACATCCAACAATTATTTTGGAAGAAACCCATTGGAGATACCGACACATTTAAGCTGATGCTGTTCTTCCTGGGTTAAAGCTGTTCAAAGTACCTGATAACAGAATGGATTCTTACATCTCAGCACTGGACCACACTGCAAAAAGGAATATTAATAACAGCTTAGACTCTAAAGATAACATTTGGTTCTATTATGATGTTCATCATGCCACTTGGCTATTTCTCAATGGAGAATTCAAATACCAATAATCTATAAATTTTTAATCATATAGACCCCATATTTTTGAGAACAAAAATGCCATTAATCTGTTAATTTCGATTCACATAGATCATATTTTTATAGAAC
>JAHPZR010005929.1:20000-21781 GCA_019787425.1 Platygyra sinensis | reverse complement strand
GTTAGATGCAAAATAACAATTTTCATTATTTACACCACTCACATTACAATTCTCAATTTACAGTACACTATTTACATCCTTGCAATACAAAAAAACATAACGAAATTAACATGTTCCATTATCTGGGGCTATAACTCCTACTTTACCCTCCTATTTACATGACTACTAACTATACAAAAGTTGGTTAAGAGTTAACTTACATTAAAGATCGGCTTTTTAAATTCATGCAAATATTAGTTGCAGCTAAAACAAGAAGATTACGCTAAAATTGGATTGTACAAAAGAATGGCAACGGTAGAGCGAAAAAAAGAGAGTGAGAGAGAGATAAAAGGGGAAGACAGGGAACAACTAAGTTGATATGTATAATTGTTGGCTCTGTAACCCGTGCCTTTCATTCCTATTAACATCATTACTTCGGCTACTTGGAAAGTTTTTCAAAAATATATTTATACTTAAGATTAACTATAAATTCATTTACCGATATCTCGCCATGTATTAATTTCTTATTGTACAAATAATATTTGGCATATAAAGAGGTAAAGTTTAACTTTCTGATAATGTTTGATTCCTTGCTTGAAGTGTCAACCTTCATACCGTAAATTAATTCAGTTGGTGAAAGACTGGCGGAGGTGGCATTTTCTTTGTTGAAAAGAATAATTGGCTCCAGTTACAGCTAAGGAAAGTGTGAATTATGGAATCAAAAATAACAAAAATGCTCTACAAATTATGAAACATTTGTCTGAAAAAGCATGTACTTCGTTATAATGAGAAAATTAACTGATGATATCTCTGTTTTGCAGGAAATGGCTTTGATGAAACAAGCAATTCTTGGTTTACACTCATCAAGAGGCTCGACATCACAAGTTAAAAGGACTTCCACGGGTGTCCATGGCCCTGAATCACATTTTAGAACTTCTGCAGCCCAACATACCTCAAGCCACGTAACTCATCAACCCAAACCAACTATATTTGTAAGTTGATGAGATGACAGTCATGTACATGGACGTTTTATTGCCGCATTATATTACTGGTTTATTGCAGTGCATGGAAATCTGGATAAGTCAGGAATCTTACTACTATTATTCCAGACCAGGGAGCAGTATGAAAAAGTTAATGGCAAAGTCTGGAAATTTGTTGAAGTTGCTGCTGTTATGAGATAACTCTAAGTTGTGGTGTCTTCTAGCCAAATGTAATAAGTATTAGTAGAATTCTACTAGTACACTAATGCAAATGCTGTAATCTGATTGGCTGAGCCATTGCACACTATCAGCCATTAGTGTACAGTGGCAGGAACTCGTCTACGAAATGGCGACGGTTATTTTGTTTTGCCTAAGTTTTGGAGGAAAATTTTGATGAAAATGGATAATTAAAATCCTGGGAAGACTAAACGAAAGACATTTACGGTTTTCTTGACTTAAAAAAAGTTGAAATTATTGAAAAAATGATGCGCGCGCGTGTACGACTGCAATTTTAATTGTCAGCTCAATCCGGGCGATCTTTTTAAGGTCCAAAGTTTAATAATACGTCGAGAAATAATAGGAAACCGTTATTTGAATTAAACTTTAGTAAGAATTCTACTAAAACAATTAGATTATTCGCTCTCGATTTCTATGAGGTGATAGTTGATTCGGCCTTCGGCCTCATCGACTATCACCTCATAGAAATCTCGAGCTCATAATCTAATTGTTAAATAGTAAGTAAGTAATAACTTTATTTTGACACGATAAAAAGATCAGCATTGCTGGTGGGGTCGTGCAAACAATAATTACGGAGAAATAAAA
>JAHPZR010005929.1:0-15000 GCA_019787425.1 Platygyra sinensis | reverse complement strand
ACATGGGGTTTTCTTTCAATAGTTGTCATTAGTTTATACCACACAAGTGAATAGTACTTTTTGCGCACGCTGATTGGCTAGTTCCGAGGCGATCAGCTAAGTACTATTCACCTCCGAGCAGCCCAAGAAAAACAAAATGGTTTTTGTCGGTACATTGTCACAAACAAAGTTACTCTTGGGTCCGCTAGTTATTCAGCTTGTGTGGTTTATACTAAAACAATTATTCACCCCAGTGTCGGTGAAAGTAGTGGTCACAGTTTGAAACACAACGTGCAACAATTTATTTCCGTTTTTATTTTCGATTGAAAATAATGTTTCTAATTTGAGGTTAAAATGTCTTATCAGCATTGGAGGTCGAATTCTGTACTATCACTTGTTTACAGGCCATGTTCATTGCATTGTTTTCTTGGGCTGGACACCTAACTGTCACAGAACCTTTCTCCACCCTGGTATGAAGGGTTGGCACTTGATGCCAAAATTTGGTGCTGTTTTAAATTTGCACAGCTTTAATGAACATAATTGAACAATTAAAAGACACTCTTTGGGTTTTACAATGTACCAAGTGTTTTGTTATGATTGCCCATAGGCGCACGGGCCGGGGGGGGGGAGGTCGGACATTTTTGAAAGTTTTTGGGCAAACCGTTGATTATTCAGGCTAAAATTCTTGGGAGAAAACATTCTAAAAGAAAGTCAAAGCCAGCCTTGTAGGCCAGTTTCACTGGCATTTTTCTTGTCAAAACGGAGTTAAGGTCCGAATGATCTAAGGATCCACAATTGCAGATATTCTGTTTTGGAAAAGCCATGTGTCAATTAAATGTGTATCGTGGAAATCCACGAGATGGATGTTATTTCCATCAAGAAATCAATGACAAAAGGATGAAAGCAAAGGACGACCAAAATGGGCTCCTGCCAAGACTCTTGTCTTTGTGGCGGCTCTGAAAAAAGCCGTTTTGAAAACGGTTAAAATTGTCCTGAACTTCTCGTACAAGGAACAATTAACTGTTTCTTTTATACTGAGTTTGTGATAATAGTTTAATTGGACGTGAGAATTTGAACGTTTTTGTTTTTGCTGCGATTTGAGTGCGTGTGTATTACTCACGCTTGTGTAATTTTTTTTTTTTTTTTGGGGGGGGGGGGACAATAAGGCCACCGCCCCCGCCCAAGTCCGAAGGTGCCCGTACGCCTATGTGATTGCTAGTATTAATTTCATTTCAATTCAAGTTAACAGTCAGCTCAGAAAAACTAAATAATACATTCTTTTTGTTGCAGGTCAACATGACAATAAATACAATATTTTTGTGAATCATCACTGACTGTATAGGTCTGTATATACACCAAGACAAAAAGTAAATTAAGTCTGACTTTGTACAGGTCTCAAGTCATAATGGCCTTTTATTTCAGTGTACATGCAAATCTTGTAATTACCGTAGAGATGTAAATATACATAAATTTTTATTCGTACATTTTAAAGAGTGTTTTAGAATGTGTTTGTTTCCCTTCACAGTATAGATATGTTGCTGTGGTTAACTCCTGTCTAATAAAGGCCACTGAAAATTCCTATTACTTTTTAAACCTTCCTACATAAAATGGCATCTACTCCTAAAGTTGATTCAAATTGTGTTGCTCGAAAATCAACAAATCCGTGTTTTTTCCAGTAGCTGTTTGTATTCCATCACTGTTCGTTCCTTTCCCTCCGTTATCACAAGCATACTGAGGGACACTAAAAGAGCATCTTTAGGCCCAGTGTTATCTTCATTCAACAACCTTTCACTAATAAGAAGGCCGCCACCTATTGTAACAAAGACAAAAGAAAACAAACTGATTAAGTTCGAACTCAAGAGCAGTCTTTTGCAACAGGTAAACTACTTTAAGGCTTTTCTCATCTGGATGAATTTCGTCACTATCAAGGAAAATGTGTTAAGACATCCCTTCAGAGACACAATAGACTATAAGCTGGTGACTTCAAGACAACGTGATGACTTATATTTATGAACTTATATGACAGGACTTAAGGGAAACTTTACTCGATAACTGGGTGGGGGCAGGGGAGGAGGGGGTAAGCTTAGGCCTATCTCTTAAAGACTAGGGTTATCTCAGTAACCAATTGACTTAAGAAATGTATGCCCCGGGGCGTAGATCTTCATGTGAGAAAGTCGCAGATGCTCCTGTGAAAATTTGAATAAACCCCGGACGCATTTGTGTTTTGTTTCTGCGTCGTTATTGAATCTTGACATTATAGACCCATTGTGCCATTTTTTGAATGTAGTATCTGGGTGATTACCAAGTGTATCTTCGTACTGAGACCTCTACCTGATCCCTGAATTCCAAGAGGTAGAGGGATACCGTAAATGATCTATAAACGCTTGGGGCGTTTATTAAATTTCAAGGGTCCAAGGAGGCGGGGGAGGCGTTTAAAAGAGAGGCGTTTATTCCAATAGCTGTAACATAGTAACCTAAGCACGGTATTATAATCTAAATGACAGAGCTTTAGCAGACTATCAAGTCCGTCCGCTGATAAGTCTAAACCGTGTACAAATCCATAACGGTATATGGTACATAAAAAGTGGCGGAAAAAGTTACTGGTAGTGACTGGTAGTTCTTATAGCTCAATGTCAACATCCGAGTCCTCGTCGAGCACCATGATATTTTCATCGCCGGGTCAGGGAAGGGGGCGTTTGTTAGAGAGGGGCGTTTAATACAGCTTGTCAGCTTAGGGGGCCTAAATAAGAGAAAGAGCGTTTATTAGATCATTTACGGTATAAAGGGGGAATGAGGATCACGGGGAGTGAGAATTTTCCTCGAGGAAGTAGAGGGTAGACCAAGGGAAAGTACCACTTCCTTACCTGAAGGTGAACACTTGTACACATAGGAAGGTATCAAGTTCACTTTGTCCTCCGTCCAGTCGTGAAGCATGCGGCATAATACATATAAATCAGCCTTAGGCAGATCAGGCTGAAAGAAATCGCCAACGACATAACAAACATTTCCTTGATTGGGACAATCTTCTGACGATGGACGAAAATGATGAGCAGAGTCCATAACTGGCTGCAATTCACACACTGTGTCCGGCCCTCCCACTCAGTCAATAAGCACATAGTATGTGGTCAGTAGCCTGCGTAGCAAGCGTCCTCAAACGAAAGTCTTTTTCTTTTCGTTTTTCTTTTCTCTTTCGAAAATTACAGTAAAACTAACACGGATGGGATCCATTTGATGCTTATTCTGGAGTTAGGGATCATTTTACGGGCTATCCAGGACCCAAAGACAATACGGATGGACATCTGTGAATGTGAATATACCAAGCAGTGATCACTTACCTCCTAAGTCACAACAGCATTGAAACTTAGGGCGCATTCATTTGGGATCAATCCGGAATAAGAATAATTGGAATAATGCGAGTAAGCGTTTGTTTGGGAACTATTCTCATTCCGGAATACCTGGATTTCCATTCCGGAATATATTCTTATTCCGGATTATATCCCAAGCGAACGCGCCCTTACTCAGGTCAAATGCTGTTACCACCGCGTGACAGGAATGGCGTGACGTTGAATGCATAGCTTCAAGAAATCGTAATCGGACTTCTTCGGTGTTGTAAGCGACTTTCCAAACATCTTCTGATGATTGGCCAAAAGTGTTCATCCACTGATTCGATCCTTCACAAACTGCACTTTCTAAATTACCGAAAAGATGGTACAACAGTTTATTTGAAATGTAACCATCAACGGAATTAAGGCTTGACTTGGTCAGAAACTCCTTGGCCATTACGGTATTGGAATACTGCCACGATTCGCCTTGTTTGGTCTTTTCTAACAACTCCAGAGCAACCAGAGTGTCCATTAAACGTGTTGTAGCATCCACATTGGCACTCATCTTTGAAGATAAATCGTTAGCTGACTGTGGAGCATCGGACTCGCGTAATAAATCAAAAATACCGAGATCACATGCTGCAAAGAGCGCTTTAGATTCACGAAAAGCGTAAATCAGTTCTTGCAGTTTCGTGGGGATTGCTGGAGGAACTGCGATCTCTTTTCTACCTTCCATATGGACAGTTTCTTTGGTCTCGTCAACGGACGATACCGGCTTACGATACACGTTAGCTGCCACGCTGGCACAACTCGAGACAACAACTAAAGTAACCAGGCCTATGCCGATTTTTTAGCGCGTGTAAATAGCATCAAAGACCCTGGTCAAAAGTCCTGGTCAAAGACCTAAGAGCTAAGAACCTCTCTGAACCTCAAAAACAAAGACCTGAGACCCCCTCTGAATCTGTAAACCTAAATATTAACGCCTGAATGAACAAGATACACATGCAGAAAAGGAATGAATATGTACTAAGTAATGTGAACTCTAATGGAGTGCGTGCACGTGACGTCATCAAATTCTCAAATCCAAAACTAAAGAGCCACTAAATGTTTTATCCTCATCAGGCATAAGAGATGGTATATTTATATCTGTTTACAATTTTACAGCTCAATAGCATGCTTCGTTTGGAAACCAGAGCATTTTGAATTTCAGAGTTATGGCGGTGCGTGACACAAAGCTACGATCACATTTATCGAAAAATTTATACTTATCTCATGATTTGTAGCTTTTTTAGAAGTTAAAGCATTAGGAAAAGTGCTTATGTAAATGCTTGTTTGTTACTTGCAGATAATCAGTCGCCTAGATAGCCAAAGTAACTTCCAGATGTTTATACTGTATTCTGGCCGCCATGTTGGTGCACATCTGATGTGCACCAACATGGCGTTTCCATACTGAGCTCTGTAAATTTCTGCGAAACATTTCGACGAATATCTGCGGTTTGGAAAAACGTACAGACGTAAAACTTGGAGAAGTTTCTTGTTTATTTATATCCAATAAGATCACAATTTCTTAACTTTATCCACTGAATGGTTTTCGATTTATTTTTTTTATTGCGTGACAGTGAAAACGATCTATTGTCAATTTGCATGCAAATTAAAGTCAGGGTCGTTCAATGTTTTCTCGGTTCACTGCGCTCCTCAGTAACGCGCAACGTCTTGGCTTGACTATCAGGACGAATTGCAGAATGACCTCAACGGGAACCATTCTACATTACCCTGCAGGTTTGGTTTCAAAAGTACGAGTTTTCGTTCACCAGTTGTAAGAAAAGCTTTTAAGCGGCCTTCACACGGCAAACTAAAGTTGGCAAACTCGTGTTGGCAAACTCAAGTTGATGTGTGTGAACGGCACAAAAACAGTCGGCAAACAAGTTGGCAAACTGTTGGCGACGAACAGAACTTGCCTCTATTCTCGCCAACTTTTCACGCCAACCTTTTTCGTGTTGGTCAACTCGTATATGACGTGTGAACGGTTGGCCAACATGTGTTGGTAATTTTCAACCATTCAAAACGAGCTCTATTCACGTGATTTATTTGTGTGACACTTCACAAAATGGGGGATGCGAGTCAACACTTTTTAAATTTAATATCAAAGCGGTTCACAATTGTCCGGCTGTTCGGGACGTTTCATCTATAGCCTACAAAGACACTAAAAACAAACAAAACAAAACGAAGGACCGCGCGGACAAACTTGGTTTTGTCCAAACCTTTTTAATTCTCCACCGCTTTCTGGATCTTCTCTTCTTATCTTCTGTTTCACTGTTGTACGTGATTGAAACTGCACTAAAAAGCGGCCATGTTGGAAATTGCTGTGTTTGTTCTTTGCCACGAGTTTGCCGTGTGAAGGAACGAGTTTGCCAACTTTTTGAAGTTTTCCAACACGAGTTTGCCAACTTAAGTTTGCCGTGTGAAGGCCGCTTTAGAGATTGATCACGTGTTCTATTAAATAATGCATTGTACCGACAAAAACCATTCTGATAGGATGATTTTAGATTTTGGCTTTATTAACTGTCAATCACACGTGTACACTAATTACCGCAAATGTGTGAATTTAATACGTACATTTTGCAAATTGTTGAAGGATTTGTTTCTCAACATGTAATGTGTATATATCGCATATGTTGGTATGGTTATATCATGCAGCCCTTATTAAGTTAAAATTAGCGTCAAATTCATCAATCACTTTAAACCTTCCTACATAAAATAGCATCTACTCCCCAACATGACTCGAGTTGTTGTGCTTGAAAATCAACAAATCCATGTTTCTCCAACAGCTGTTTGTATTCCATCACTGTTCGTTCCTTTCCCTCGGTTGTCACCAGCATGTTGAGAGACTGTAAGAGAGCATTTTTAGGTCCACTTTTGTCTTCGTATAACAGCCTTTCAGCGATAAGGAGGCCGCCACCTATTGTAACAAAAGCACAATAAACTGATTTTGAATATATAGTGGAAGTGATTGGTTTCTAAGTGAATTAACCCCTAACCTGTCAGCTCCCAACTTACACGTTATAAAGTTGATTAGTTCCCTCTCAAGTCAATTATCTACCAATACAACTAGCCGTAGAGTATTCTGTACTGCCACAAGTAACCTAAAACCTTTCTCAAATCTATGAGTTTCTACACTATCAAGGAGAACCTTTTTAGGAATTCCCTTAGGGACACAGTACAGTATCAGTGCTATAGGCTGATGACTTCAAGCCTGACAACTTTCCAGCTTTTATTAAATTTTATGAGCTTATTATGTAACAGGGACTTAAAGGGTCTTTGACGCAGTAACTGGGCGAGAGGAAACCTAAAGCAGAAAATCTAAAGCACTTCTATGTCGTTATAGGCTCGGGTTGTCTGCATCTTGGAAGCCATCTTGATAGCCAACTGACTTGAAAAAGGGATGTATTTTTCTCTACGTGTTATCTCATCCGGGTTAACTTTCTTTACTTTGCACGATTTTATCCTTTCGCCTTTCGCGTCAGATCACATTACATTGCGCTAAGTTAAGTTCTCTACAGGTATTTCGAGAAAAGTTGTCGGATAAAAGCGCCGAGCGCCGGTAAGCGTCAAGACCTTACGGTAGTCTGGGTTTTGAATGAAATTTTTCATATTAGTGTAGAGGAAATCTACAAATTTGTATTTTTGCAAGTGAAGTTTTTTGACAATGATACATAAGATTACCGATCATAAGAACATTTTTTTGAAGCCTTTCTTTCCTGTGATTTGACTTTTAGGTGAGGCACGCCCAGACCTAAGTCTTTGTCCCTGGGATGTCGAACGATATACAGCTGTTTCGATAAAGGTTGTCCCATAAAAGTGTAGAAGCGTACGCGACAATGCCGATTGGCATTATGGGTAGTAAGAGTTTGGTTTTGCTTGATTGAGGTTAAAGGTGATTCAACAACAAGGAACGAGAAAGAACGAATACACGTGATTGTGCTGTTTCCTCCTACCACGCTGAAACACCCTGAGTTCAATCAAGCAATCGTAAAAACTACCATTACCCATAATAACTTTCGACATTGTCGCGTAAGCTTTTCCCCCTTTGCAAGACAACCTTTCACGAAACAGCTGTATACGCCCGCATAAGAACATTCCAATTCCCCATAATGCACTCTGTTTGCCCCCCAAATTCTGCATAAACTTGCGGAATGTTCTTGGGAATGTGCAGAACTCCCAAGAGTATTTCACAACAAAAGTTTATGCGAAATTTGGGGGGCAAACAGAGTGCATTATGGACAATTGGAAAATAGTGAATTGCGAAAAGAAAACAAAACATAGACCAACCCTTCGTTTGCATAAACTGATCCCTAACTACAACCCATAAACTTTTTTACGCAATTCACGAGTTAAAAATGGGAGTTTACGGGTCTCAATTGTAACAGAAACTATGGCTTGAAATAGTGTGACATAGGTGTCGCCATTTCTAAGTGCAACTTCGTTTCCAGACTCCTATTCGACCTCCGAAGCGAGAGTTAGAGCGATATATACGGCTATTTTGACAAAGGTCCCTCAAAAGCGCAAAAGTGTACGCCATAATACCGATCAGTATCGTGTTCAGATTCAGAGTGTCATTCAGCAATACGCACTGGGAAGCATGGTTACATGGGTTTGGGGTGATTTTTTCTATCAAGCAACAGTTAGCCACCATCACCCACAATGCCTTTCGAACTTGTCGCTTATGGTTATACGTGTTGGACAACCTTTCATAAAACAGCTGCTTAAAGAGTGGAGAGTAGACATGGGAATTTGGAGGAAAGTTTACGTTAAGGAAAAAGGGGAAAAGACAGACCCAACACCACAGTACCACTTTTCACAATTCCTTACCTGAAGGCAAACACTTTAACACGTTTGAAAGTATCACGTCCACTTTGTGTTCAGACCAGTCATGAAGTGTGCGGCATAATACATACAAATCAGCCTTAGGCAGATCAGGCTGAAAGAAATCGCCCACAACATAAGAAACATTTCCTTGATTGGGACAATCGTCTGAAGATGGACGAAAATGGTGAGCAGAGTCCATAACTGATTGCAGTTCACAAACTGTGATCTTCATGTTAGGGTAATAATGACACAAAGTGTATGCCATAGCTCCTGTTCCACCTGGATATCAAACAATAATCAAGTGTATGTGGTCAGTAGCCTGCGTAGCCAGTCCGGGATCGTTATCATTTTTGATAACCTCACCAAAACAAACCATAAACCAATCGTTGCACAGGATTTCGTTCACGTGACGTTATTTGGTAGCAACAGTGTCCAATTCAGTATGCCGGTCGACGAGGCGCTGCGATGAAAGGGGCTACCCACAACACCACAATGCAGCGTCATTGAATTAAATTTAGGTTTGCTTCATAATAGGTTATGGGATTATGGAATAAAAACAGAAATGTATGGAAGAAAACTGTCTTCGTCCAAAGTTACTGCGAATTTAATTTCCACACCGTGTGATATTTGTTCCGCGAGTAAAATGACACAGCGAAGGTAGACAACAAATATTCTGTTCACAAAAGCGTTGTTTATTGACACTAATATGATAATAGCTTCCATTTTCCCTCAGGCTTCATTTTCTTGGTAGCGGGCGAAGCTGCTTGTTCAACAGTCTAGTAAATAAAAACGAAAAAGTAACAGTAAATACATCTTGAAGAGCTGCAACTTAATTTCGTTTAGTTTGCGTGATAACAAACAGTATAAGTTTAATTCAACAGCCAGGCTCGGCGTAGTAACACGTAAAATGCAAGTAGCTAACATGTTCACGGAATATTTGTTCCTCCAGAGCTAACATTTAGAGAGCTTAAAACATATCTGGCAATACAAACGAGCCGAGAGAGAAGAAACCTGGCAAAAAACAGACGTGTCAAACTCTACAAATTTCACGCTGATTGCAGCGGAAGCCAACCTGACATATGACCTATGTCCTTCCAAAACCACAGGATTTTTGCTTAGCGAAATATTCAAAGATCCCCAGATCGTACCATACAAAAGGGGCAGATCCTTAGAGATATACTAGTTCGAGCAAAACTTCCTAAAGCGGCTATTACACGCGGATAGGAGTTGCGTAGGCCTGTTACCCCATTGTTGTCACTCGCTGAATCCAACGTTCATTACATTAATGACTGGTGTGCCAGAAAACTGACCTAGTTTGGCCGGCATTTCTTGAAAATATCTCAGGACCACGAATGTGTGGACATTGAATCTTGGACTCAAAAATATCGGCAACTTACCTTTTAATGCATTTACCGATTGACCGTCTCAGGCGATAAAAATACCTCACGTACGTCAGGCAAACATTAGGCCGACGGGGATGAATAAAATCGCTGTCCACTTCAATGTCGATATCATGTCGTTCGAATTCAAGCTTGAATTTTTCTTTAGGTCTTGCAGAAGTCCTTTTTGAATCGAAGACGCAGTCTTGCCACAAAATCGACATAAATTTGCTGTAAGTAAGTAAGTAAGTAAGTAAGTAAGTAAGTAAGTAAGTAAGTAAGTAAGTAAGTAAACACTTTATTTATAGAGGGTAAACACTAAATAGCTTAGAGCTAATAAACTTGTGGCCCTCAAACTGAATTAGAAAACAATTACAGCATACAAATATCTAAATCAATACTATACTAATCTAAAAATTCTATTAAATAATGAATTAAGTTAATATCAATCTAAATACTAAAATGATTTAAACTAAGCTGTTTTGATTCTATGGGTACCAGCATCCGCCATCTCAATACCTAGGAACACATCAATCAGCATCAATTACAGATGTAGATATGGCCGCCGTTACGAACAGCACATCGCAAATCAAAACAACCCCGTGCACTTTTTTCACAGATCGTGCACAACACTAAAAACAGATTAAATCCCAAGTATATGGCGTGAAGATTAACGACATATTTTTTGTGATTGTCGCAAAAATCTGCAAGCAACTTAAATCTAATGACAAAATGAAAAACATACCTGATCTGTATGCAAAATTGCAAGCGCTATTTCACTTTACGAGTAGCATTTTACATCGTTTACGCTGGTCTTCAGCCGCCATCTTCAAAACACGCGAGGCTTTTCCTTTCTTGGTACTTATCGAATAGAGTTATGGGTAAAACACCCGAGCATAATCGAACAAATAACGAGCAAAGCGAAGTGAATACGAAAATTCCCAATTTTTGAAATGGCCGCCATTATATGACGTCACATGGTTATCAAAAATGATAACGATCCCGGACTGGTAGCAAGCGCTCTCGAACCAAAGTCTTTTTCCTCATTGGTGGTATTGATGACTGCATTAACGGGTCCCATTGTAAAATTATGAAGTTGAATTTTGGTGCACTTTGACTTCTCTTTGGAAAATTACAAAACTTACACGGTTAGGATCTGAGTGTAACCAAGACACCTTATTCTCTCTTGGTGTAGCCTGCGGGCCGGAACCGCGAGGCGCGAGCCTATTTTGCGAACCACGGCGTTTTTATCTGTTTTTTTTTTGTCTTTTTGGGTTTCTAATTTAACTTTAACGTTTTACTCAGTAATTGCGACACTTGGCTGAAGAAACAAAAGTTTTCGATTTGCTTTCGTTACGTTACGTTTGCGTTAAATTCCGCGCAAGTAGTTTTTGTCTGAATCAAAATCAATGTCATCGAACAGATTTTGAAGGTCAGTTCATGGTTTCAGATATGGATGAAATTTTGAGTTTCCTTCGCAAATTTTCGTATCAAAATGTTGATTATGTATATTGACTTAACATCAAAATATAAACAGGGAAACGTTCAAGTGAGGCGAAGTTTAAGTCAATTATCAACTCAGGTGAATTAAGGCCTGCGTCTCTGAACATTTTAAGGGGGGTATAGTCTAAAATAAGAGAAATGAAAACTATCTCCAAGATGACAATTTAAGGTCAATTGTAGGCAAGAGCTCTGCTAAATTCAGGTAGAATATATTACACGTAACCACGCCCAATTTTGCCCAAAATACATTAACTTGAAATTCCCACCAGTTAGCAATGAACTAATGAACCAGTTTTACATCTGAATAATGACTGTTAACATTTACTTTGAAACACCGCCTGGAATGACGCAAAATTATTTCATATGTTGTTAGTATTACAATTTAAGCTTGGAGAAGGACTGGTAAAAGTCAGTATAATTTCCTGTGCCGAAAAAAAATCGCAAGTCCCCTCAACTCATGAACTAATGTAGATTAGCAAAAGCACACTGACACCTCACAAGTACTCGACAAGATCTTGTTTAATTTCTCCTCCAGTGTTACAATGCGTCCTATTTTCTATGTTCTCTCTATAAAACCATACACTCGTGTCTCCCTACAAAAGTAAGGTGAGGTGGGGCAATGACGAACCGGTTTCAGATCACTGAAAAATGATCAAAATGGAACAGTCAGCAAATTTTGGTTGACCGAAATAACTGGACCACCTCGAATCTCGAATTACCGAAATAAATTGAAATAAATTGACGGGTATAACAAGACCAAGTCGAATTAAGAATCTCGTGATGCAAGCTGTCAACTTGCATCACGCGGAATAGGGTATGGTTTTTGAGGTTCTCGGTCCTTAAATAGGGCATCTTTTTTGACCCTTTTGTAACTGTGTGTAATGTACTGTTCAGTTTTGCGAATGCGCAGTAGCATCGCTTTCTGTAGTGCCACGTGTTTTTCTGAGTGTGTTTTGTCATTAAATGGCATCTAAGAGAAAAGACACGCAGTTGTTCTGGTTGTTACACCGGCGACGAGGTAAAAATTAAGCAACAAAAAGCAGAAACGAAGCAAGAGAAGCCTAAGAAGCAAAGTCTGAAGCCCAGCGAGAAAGGCAAGCAGGCAAAATACTTCAACGCGTGAATTAGCCTGCAAACAGGCTCCCGGTTCGGTTTGGTTTAGGGCGAGATCAGGCGATAGCCGAGTGTAGTCTAGGGTGAGCGGGACGAGCCGAGAGCGGTCTGGTGAGGAGGGAGTGCGCAGGGGAGCCTGTAGACATTCCATTGATGCCGCCGTTCCATGATACCAGCTCCTGGTATCAAGATCTGATTGGTTGAATCGATGACTGTTGACAGCTCTGAGATAAATAATTGACAGATCTTGACAAAGACAACTGCTTGTAAATTAGCATAATTCTTGCCGAGACCGTCAACAACGGCTTCCCTGTGCAATGCACAGTTCACTGACGACGAATTTGAAGCAGTTTTGAGCAATTCTTTGCAACATTTTCGTCATATCTCTTGTTTGAAACGTGAGCAGAAGCTATGCCTGGAGACTGTGGCGTAGAAGCGCGATGTTTTCGGATTTCTACAGACTGGTTTTGGGAAGAGCCTTTGATAGTAAATAAAATAAACATGCCAAACACGACTCCTACGGTTCGTGCCATTTGTAGATTTGCCGTTTATTTTTCGGTCTTTCGACCTTTTTGTCGCTTCACTCTTGTTCATGAAAGGCATTTCGTTTCGTGTTATAAGGAGAAAACTAGAGCCGTTAGATCGTGCTAGGCGGCAAATTTTAAGAAGTCATAGGTCTGCATGATTTCCGCTGTTATCTGCGTGTTGCTTCGTTGAGTTTGACACCTCTATAATTTGCCATGTGTTATTGTATTGTTTTGGCTCATTTCTTTTGCAAGATTTGTTTTTTAAGTCTCCAAGTAAAAAGCAAGCAAGGGACAAAATGTGACATTTACCATGAACGTGTTGCATTTTATATTGTGACGCCCGGCCCGGCTATGATTAGAACTGTTTGCAAGTACAGTAGGTAGATTCTTATCACGGGTGTCATATTTGCCCTCCTACGTTTTCCTTCGTAGCTTTACTTTGAGAAAGCTATAGGCTTGTCTAGAGAAATTCTAATGTTTCTTGCAGCTATCTGATCGAGCTTATATTTCTGGAGCTCGATGTATAGGTTTATTTCTCCTTTGATTGTTCTAGTACCACAGGATTTAAATTTAACTCATTACGCGCAAGTCTGTCGACTGTGTTGCGTGTCGTATATGTCATTGTTCGTTCAGCTTAGTTCTGATTGTAGACCTCTTAAAACTTGCCGCCTAGCACGATCTAACGGCTCTAGTTTTCTCCTTTTTTTTTTTTTTTTTTAATTTAAACATATTTTCTATTGTTTGCCCCAAAAGCGCCTAGGCTTATCAAGGGGGTTTACAATAATACAATAATCAGGCTAAAAAATACAGACAGACACAAACAGCACACAAAGACTAAGTTACAACAAATAAATTTACATAATTACAAACGTATTAATTAAACAGTTAAACAGTGGCCATCGAAAAGCGATTAGTATTGATTATAAAAGTCTGGACTTCGCGAAAGGAGTCGTGTTTGGCCTGTCTACTTTATTTACCATAATACGGTAGATTGTTATAAAATGCCGATTCATCAGCGCGGGGAAACCCATTAATTTTGACAGGTTTAATTACCGTCTTGACAGATAGTAACAGGCTAATCACCAAGGGGCGGAACGGTACATTGAAAACAATGTCTACAGGCTCCCCCGCGTCCCACTCGCCTCGCTCGCGGAGTCACGACGCTCCGACTCCCACTCGCTCGCCAAATTATTTTTTTCCGACCTCGACCGTAATATGGTAAATATAAAGGTAGAACAGGCCAAACACGAACTCCCACGAGGAAAAGGAGAAAAACTCGAGCCCGTCTAGTAGATGCGTGCCAGGCGGCGACTTTTAAGGAGGTCTACCAATGACAGAACTAAGTCCGGAACGAAACAATGGCATAAACAACACGCAACACAGTCGACAGACTTGCGCGTAATTGAGTTAAATTCTAAAATCCTGTGGTACGAGAAAACAATCAAAGGAAAATAAACCTACTACATCGAGCTCCAGAAATATTAAGGCTCGCATCAGATAGCTGCAAGAAAACATGAAAGTTTCTCTAGAACAAGCCTATAGCTTTCTCGAAGGCAAAGCTATGAAGGAAAACGTTTAGGAAGCGGGAAATATGACACCCGTGATAAGAATCTACTAACTGAACTTGCCAACAGTTCGAATCACAGCCGGGGCAGGCGTCACAAATATAAAATGCAACACGTTCACGGTAAATGTCATTATTTTGTCCCTTAAAAGCAAAGACTCGGAGACTTGTCCCCCCAAAAGACATGAGCCAAAACAATACACTAACACGTGGCAAATTATAAGAGGTGTCAACACTCAACACTACCGCCAACACGCAGATAACAGCGGTAAATCATGCAGGAACCTATGAACTTCTTAAAATTTGGCCCGCCTAGCACGATCTAAACAGCTCTAGTTTTCGCCTTATAACACTCCAATTACGAAATGCCTTTCAATCGACCAAGCGTGCACGCGACACACAGGTATCGAAAGCCCGACCAAATAAACGGCAAATCTAACCAAAATGGCAACGAACGCGTAGAAGAGTCAGTGTATCGGTACCTTGGTTCCGTCGTTTAATTTACTCCATCAACAGACGATTTGTCGCGCAGCAAACTGAAGACAATTAAGGGCCTCGTTCCCGAACACCGCAGTGCTGATAGAATGTCCAGGAAATACAGCCGCGCTTCTAATCGCACAGTTTCCCAGGCATAGCCTCGGCGTCACAGTATTCCCAAACACGAGATATGACGAAACAGTGTTGTCAACAGGACTATGTCCTCAAAGCCGCTGCAAATTCGTCCGGCAGTGAACTGTGCATTGCAC
>JAHPZR010005928.1:0-13444 GCA_019787425.1 Platygyra sinensis | reverse complement strand
ATTGAGCGATGGAGCTTCAACCGTTTGTTTTATCAAGTAGGTTTATGTGTTTACTTTGACAATGACTTCACGTCGTGAAATGTTAATTCACATTTTAATAAGAATAAAATCTATGTAAATGTACAGTGTACATGATTGTACCTCTGCTGCATTCTCCTCTTGGCTGTGCTTGGCACATTAGCACCATAACCATAAGAGAACAGGACACGCTCAGCATCTGATTCATTTTCAACTGAAAATCAAGTAAATGTTCATTTATTTACAATTAACAAGGTCTGGCAACGAAGGAAAACTCTATTGTTTTTCCATAACGACATTGACATATTTACAGCCTTTCTCAAACGTTTCTGCATCTGTGTGCTGCAGCTGTGTACTACTTTTAGAGGTCTGAGACTGGGTATCAATTTTTAGGTCAAGTCTGAAAAAGGATATGAAAATTCACAGATTTAGGTCTAAGGGTGCTGGTTTCAAGCTTCAGGCTGCTCACCCCAGGAAAAAATTTGGGGAGTAGCTCCTCACCAGTTATGAGCCACGGCATCTGATTTCAGACATCCCAGTATTTTTAAAGCAAAGTTCACGGTATGTGGGGGGAATTCCAGGGGTTAGTACTTCCGCACTTGAGTCTCCATACCATAAAAACAGTCTCAGTTATACCTATCACCTCCTAATAATTTAATACAGTCGAACCTCTGGTGTCAACCATCTCTCCTCAGCAACCAGTTTTTGAAAATACCAAAAGTTTCCAAGTCAAATCACTATACTTTTAAATCTCTTGTAAGCAATCACCTCTCGTAAGCGACTGCAAGCACTTTTACAGCTAAGTTTGGAAGTTTCCTTTGGTTTTGACTTCCTGTAAGAGGCCACTTGACAGGTAAGGGAGGGAAAATGGATAATAAGGGAAGTGGTCGAAACAACTATACTCAAACAGGACCCACCTTTGAGGTAGGAGGGGGGGTCTCAAAGACACCACCTATCTTCGAACATTACCAACAACATTTTGTTGGCTTTTAAATCTGAGTTGACACAGGAATATTCAGCTAGCAAGAGTCAGCATTACTAGACAAACAAGAAAAGTGAGGTTTGAATCTCACTGTCATTTTTCAGTGCTGGAGAGAGGGGTGGCTATGCAATAAAGACACCATCTTTTGACGTTAAGCAAGGGGGGTGCAGGCAGACACCACCAACTATTTTGTGGTTTGGTGGGTCCTGTTCGAGTGTAGTAGTTTTGACCACTTCCCTAAGGTGTTCTATTATTGAATTTCTGGCTAGTACAAGAAACTGAAACCACTTAATGGGAAGAACCTGATTTTTTTTCTTGAAATTAACTTGAATACAACATTGAATTGGCATTGGCAGATGGGTCAAGTCTCAGCAGCTACCACATTCTAATGAGGAAAGAGTTTGACCATTATAGTCTAAGCTCTCGTGAGCAACCACCTCCCATAAGCCACCATCTTGGCTTGACAACTTGGGTGGCCACTTACGAGAGTTTCGACTGTATGTTAATAGTAAATACTATTCTCAATGAACCAACAAATTAGTGAACGTCATTTTCCTCACTCTCTGCAGCCTGCATGATAACATCATCCAGCTCCTGCTCAAGTTTCTCATAAACTGCCAGCTTGTCTCCCTGCTCTTTACACTTTGACTCCAGTTCCACAAGCCGCTTTTCTGATGAGTTTTGCAAAGTGTAGTATTCTTTATTCAAAATCTTGGGGGGAAAATTATGAATCAAAATTACTAACAGTGATCGCTCTCAAAGAGAAGGCATCTCAGTTCAATTTTTTTTGTAGCACATTTGAAATGTGTCACTTCTAAGTGGCTTTACAAACATCAATGCTCTTGGCTACCTGCATGTTAGGCTGGTACTACAATGAGACAAGGACAGCTATCAATAATAACACATCTCTGCTCAACACATATAGCTCCTTTCCAAATCCAGTTCACAAGAACAACTACATTCTAAGTCAACAAAAATCAGTTCTGACACTGTACATCATACCTCACTTTTACTCTGGTACTTCTCAGCCTCTAGTTTTGCCTGACAAAGATTATTTGATGTTTCATCAAGGATCATCTGTAGCCTCTCCAACTCAAACTGTTTGACGCTGATCTCTTTCTGCATATCTGACTGTCTGCTGTCGGCAGTCAGTTGCAACTGACGATACCTTTGGAAGACACAAGTTAAACATTACCTCCTCTTCCAACCACCACCTGGTTAGCGCAGTTGGTAGAGCGCCAGACTGCCGTTAAAGCTACTCTAAAATCCGAAGGTAAATAAAGTATTCACTCATTCATTCACTCCACAGTGCTCTGTGCTCAATGATCACATCATATACAGTTGTAAGGTAAAAGGTCTGTGACAGGCCAAGTGGAGCCGGTCCAAACCTCCAGAGTTTATACAAGTTTCTACAGCATGAAGTAAGTAGGGGTATTTCTATAACCACTATAACATGTAAAAATCATCCAGTAATCATACAGCATCTTGAAGCATCTTGGATGATCTTACAAGATCTTATCCAAGATCAGGAATGACCTTGCCAAACAGCTTACCACAATTTAGTCAAGATCTTGTCAAGATCTTACTCCTCTCAGACGTGGTGCTACTGACAATGGCCGACAAAAGTAACTGAGACACTTTTAGAAAATGATGCTTTTTGGTATTGAAGCATTTGTTCTATTAATTTTAGTTGCCTCTAGCATTAATTCACTGATATCCCCAGCCCCCCAATTCAATGTTGTGTAGGCCTTTTGGTCTGAGCAGTCTAAGAAATAGCAAAATCAACTTTGTTTGGGGGGAAGGGGGTGACCTGTTTCCAAGATGCTTGAAATCAAATTGTGTCTCAACACTTTTGACGCTCATTAGAATTTATCGTCAGGTTACCCCTAGCATTCAAATTGCCAGTATTCATTTATACACCTGGGTGGAGAGGCACTGTGAGAATTGTGTTTTGCACAAGAACCTTGCTAACAATTAGGCCATTGTGCCTCTCTTGATTTATCATAAACAAAAATTACTCCACTTGCAAACATATGTATATACATAGAGCCACACAGTATTGTGCAAGAAATCCGAGAATCATGCCCTTTAACAAGGCTATGCCAAAGGGATTCCCAATTAAAGGGTGGGTTAAACACCACACAGAAAGTACTCAATATACTCCAAAGTGTTCATATTTTTCAAAGAAATGTTTTCTTACTCAGATTGTAAGAGATCATATTTTGAGGCAGTCTCCTTCTCACTGGCAAATGCTCTTTCTTTTTCCTCCAAGGCATTGTCTCTTGCTTCTCGAAGATTCCTACAGTAGAAAGTAAAGTCTTTGAAGGTGGCTCGCAACAGTTTCAATATGTTTCAGAACTTCCACTTTGATAGATTACACTTTTTTCAGTGAACACCACAGTAATGGCATCACAAAATACCCAGTCATTGATGAACAAAATAAATTGTATAGCCATTTTCTTGATATCAGTTATTAAAAACACTGTTAATTTTAGTTTGAAGTGCTTGTAACACAAACAAAGGGCCCTATTGGTTTTTTCTCCAAGTCGTCAGCTGGGCAAGTTTGCCAGGGCAAAATTTTACTTGCCTGTTCACATACCATGTGATGCACTTTGGAATGGACATAATATGGCAGAACAACATTTATTTTCATAATTAATAATCACTACTCCAACGATTTACTCTTCTTGTTGAGAATTAGAAAAGAACAAAAATTTTTTATCAAATAAATTTAATCTGCTAAGCTGAAGATGTCCATGGCAAATGGTTTTTCAGTTACTTTATTTCTGAATCACAGTAACGATACAGTACCAGGAACAATCCTTACTGTGAAATTCTAGAGGTTGCAACAATAAAAATGCCAGAAAGTTTACTTCTTTACAACTTTCCAGATTTTCGTGTTACCAGTTTCCCAGTACATCATGTCTGTAGTTGCAGCTGTCGGTCGACACAGAAAAACCAAAGCCTCTTCGACTACCATGGCTGAAAGGAAGACTTTCCTTTTTTCGTAGTTCCCTTGTTTTTCCGATGTGTTCAAGGGGCATTGTTATGAGGATTTTCCTTTTTAGGTCAATTCTGTGCTAAAATCATTACTTTAAGGCTTTAATCATAAACAAAAAGCTTCTGTAAAGCTACGACAAAGATATCAAATGAATTTTATCAGAGAGGGCTAACTATAATAAATTTCTTGCGGATTTTTGGAAACACGTAGCATAAAAACTTGAAAAAATTGGCCAATTTTTTCAAATTTCAATCCATTTCCATCCATGCCATCCTGGCGACAGGAAACAGTTTCAGTACCTTCAAAAAGTCTTTAATAACAAACCTTGATCATTAGTTTTGGAATTCAATTGATGCGAAGACACCTTCTAGCTTTTTATAAAGTTGCCAAATGTCGTGTCAATGCCCCTTTAACATTTCTAAACCCTTGATCAAAACGACAAAACAGCTGCTGATGTGATAGCGTGACCTTTTTTCATGGATGCAGATGCAGTACAGAGCATCAGCAGTTGACAAAATGAAAATTAAGCCTTCAATGATTCAATGGACCAAAATGACAATTTTATTGCTGCAAATCTTTCTTTGTGTTCTACAAGTTCCAAATGGATAACAAGACGGTCAGAATCCAGGGAACCCATATTAAGAAAATTTAGGAAAAGTTTTTATTTTCTGTTAGAGTCCAACTCAAGCCGTCCAGCAGATGAGTTTTCATATTGTTTTGGCTGTGGGTGCAATTTTTTAGTCGTCAGGGATGACCAGATGACTGCAAATATAGATTCCGACACAACATGAGTCTGGACACCCTATTTTTTCTCAGTAAAATAAAATTGCATTGTAATCAGCTTGTCAACATTCAACTTATTATCAAGTTTAAAAACGTTTGTGGGAGGCATCCCAAAGTCATCTTCAGTTTTGGAAGACTTAAGGTGGCTCTGTATATGCTTGAAAAATTTTGATTTAAACTTGACAAAAAAGTTGCATTTTAAAACGCTGCTAAGTTCACTCATAAAAAACTGGGTTCATCAGAATTGTTTTTGAGTTAAAGACCCATAAAGTGTTTTGTAGTTATAGGCCCACAATTGTTTAATAGGTTCTACTATTAATATTGAAATGGAATGGATTGAAATGCAAATTTAATTAACTGAGTTTCAATTAATTTCACTTCATTTATTGAAATGGAATGGATTGAAATGCAAATTTAATTAACTGAGTTTCAATTAATTTCACGTCATTTATGACTATTACTAGATAACCTTTTGCATTTTAAAAAAGGCTATAAACTGTACACCCATGATTTGGAATTTGTTTCATACCATTATGTAGCATAAACAACAACTGAGAGGTGCAAACACTATTGTAGGCACTAATTTATCATTGGGGAAGTTGTGAAAAATGCTGGAAACCGTCTTAGTCTTAGTAAACAATTAAACAAGAAAAGCCATTGGTGATCTGATG
Organism: Platygyra sinensis; assembly: GCA_019787425.1. Classification (NCBI taxonomy): domain Eukaryota; kingdom Metazoa; phylum Cnidaria; class Anthozoa; order Scleractinia; family Merulinidae; genus Platygyra; species Platygyra sinensis. The sequence continues at coordinate 7,989 of JAHPZR010005928.1, read as the reverse complement.
ACGAATGTGCATGATTGACGTGAGGGAGCAACGTAAATTTGATTGGTTTAACTAACTTTATTTCCACTGTGATTGGACCAAATTTGACAAGCTCTTATGTGAAATGAATTCTCGTAACACCCCTTGGATCAAAAACTCGAAAACTTGGCGCTTTTGGTTCATATATTCCGACATACTGTTCATAAACTTGACTAGAAAGAAATGTATTTCAGTCTCAGAATTTACATCTGTGAAACACAGAATGTGTAAAATCTGTAGCACTTAAAGGTGGACTGATTTTTCGTCGCTCTCTCGCTTGAGATGAAGTACTTCAGCCGGTTGTTGTTGTTTTGAGCTAAAGGTCACCGGGTTTCATCTCGCATTGGTTTTCACGGCCTCTCTTTCCGAAGTAGAGAATGGTGTTAAACCATGCTGAATTTGCAAAACTTTCTGGAGCATTCAGGTCAAGCTGATTTGCTGCATAGAGGACTTCAAGGTCTTCGCTGGAAATTGGACGCTTGTGCTTTGTGAAAGAAATCAATCCCTGTCGCGCAAGATCTTTCAGTGATGGATCTAGAGCTTTGTTTGCCGGCTTGAATACTTATCCCGAATAATGGTAAACGGCTTTCTTTGAAGAGAACCGGAAAAAAAATCTGTCCAGCCCGGAACGAATTGGCTTTCACAGTGTTGCGACTGTATGGTTTTCCTTCCACTGAATTTTCTGGCTTCTGCGTAAAAAAGGTTTCAACATGGTTGACAATTCTGCCGGCTCCATGATTTCAAGTGCGACTGGAATTTTTCTCTCCTTCCTCCACGCTAAAGTCGGGCGTGAACGGTTGGTTTATTTTATAGTTAGTTATCACATTGTATTAAATCTTTATTTTGTAAAATGAATCGGTTTAAATTTACGTACAGCACTGTAGGACTAAATATTAAAAGCCTACTCGTGACTTTCTCCACCTTCAAAGACATTGACAGCATATTTTGGTGACTTTTTTGTACTTTCTGGAATAGCACTTGCCATCAGCTTTTTAATGTCATCATTGCTAGACTCAGTAACACTAGTTTGGTTTCCTTCCATATTAAATAAGAGAAAAAAAAGTTGAAAATTCTTCTGCTGACTATGTTTCTCTTTGACAGAAAAAATCGGAGAACAAAATAATATCGACTCGGATGGGGGTTATTGCGTGATAACTGTCCGGAGATTTATACCACGTGACGTAAAATAGCCAATAAAATCAATCAAAAATTAAGGGGTGGGTTATAATTAACAATTATTCGCCGAAGGCGAAGTGAATCACAGCGAATATTCCCCGAGACGAAGTCGAGGGGAATATTCGCTGTGATTCACTGAGCCTGAGGCGAATAATTGTTTTAGTATAATTTTCAGAGGTGAATATCAAGAAATGCAAAATAACAAAGAAAACATAGAAATAACAAACATAAAGGTTGGTTTGCAAGCAAGTAAACCGATTTAATACATCGTTTGCGAATCAACTTACAGACAAATTAGGCATTAAAACGGAAGAATAAAACGAACACTACGGAAACGAAAATCATCTAGTACCTCTTTCTGTCCATTAGTGACATATCGAAAATTGTGCTTGTCATCATGGAATGAGTAGCGCTGGTGTGAAGAGGATTAAATTCCTGTGACTCGATCTGGCACCGTTTGTCAAGGCCGCGTGAAATGCGAAACCACTGTGTTTACGATCTCTCGATGACTTGAATATCACTTCTTAGAGACATTTTTCGTCCCAATGCTTTGGTAATCATCTTCAGAAATTCCCAGTGTTTTGAATATCCGGATTGAAAGTGATTTCTTCCTAATGAACAACAATTTCATTCAGCAATTTTCCGCCATGTTTACTTGCCTGAATGACAAAGGTGGCGTGGCTTAGTAACCTAGCCATGAAATGCTATATTCACCGCGCTAGGCGGTGAATATAGCGTCATAAGCCGAGCTTCTCGGCCAATCAAAATGCTCGATTCTTATATTCACCTCTGGAAATTATACTAATCTCGGATATCCCCCAGTTTTAGCTGTGTGATATTCGGTCACATGACGTGTTTAGACCAATCGCGTGCGAGCGAAAGATTTGATGGATTAAAACAACAGATAAACCCTGGGACATAACTTCAGTTTTCAAAGCATGAAAGCACTGCAAGTTCCCCTGACTACTGTTACTTCTAAGAGAGGATTCTAGTCCATTTCAGGTTCTCTCCCATCTGCCCACATACCACTGTCGGTGTTCTGTCTGGTTCCCCCTTCACAAGCCAAAGTTTTGTTTTTCACTAACTCAAAAGCTGTGGTCACAAACCACACCCAAAAGTTTCCCTGACATTACACTTGCCTGTTTTCTCTCTCAAACATATCTTTAGTGTCACTTCTTATCTTGTCCAGTTCCATGGAAGTCTTTCCTTTGATGTCATCCAATTCAGTCTTCAGTCTCACCTCGTACTCTGATTTGTACTGTTCTCGGACACTGACGTACTTCTCATATAATTCCTCTCTAGCCTGCTTGGTTTCTTCAAGCTGCTTTGATGTCTGCTCTAGTCGTTCCTCGGCTAAAGTACAGCGGCCTCTCTGCTCCTGCAGCTGTCTGTTCATGTAGTCCTTGTCTTGTTTTAGCAAGGCAACAGTCTGCTTACCAACCTGTAAACTTAACATAGTAAGGAAGGAGATAAGTTTTCACTTTCAATGGCTGTTTTTACGCTAGAGACGGTTAAGTTGTCTAGACAGCATTAGCGTCTGAGAAGTTAAAGGCGTCTGGTATAAAAACGAGACGCATTTAAGTACACGGCTTAACAAAGAAAAATACTTTTTTATATAAGACTGGGTTCTATACTGGGATGACACTGGAAACAAGCAACTTTTAGCGCATCAACATACAATCAAATCTACTAGATGATAACATAGTTGACAGTTATGGGCATCACGTTTTTATACTGGACAAGTTTAACGTCTGAAACGTTAAAGGCGTCTGATAAGAGCATCGTTTAGACGCTCTTAAAAGAAGACGTTAAAGTAGACAGACATTAAAAGCGTCTTCCTTATTTTCCGTTTTATACTAGATGTTCAAGTTGTCTCGAGACAGCTTTAACGTCTGAGACGACGCTGACGTCCCTAGCATAAAAACGGCCAATATCAGATTTGCTCAATGCAGTAATCTGACTACAACTACCAGAATTTATTTTGTTTTTTTCTTTGTTTTTTTCTTTTTTTTACTTTTGAAACCCCAGTGGGGTTTATATTATTGCCCTAGTTAACACAAGAATAAGAAAAAGTGAAGATTCTGGTAGTTGTAGGCAAATGACGCTACCACACAAATTGCAGAATTTTTCAAATGAATTGACAATTTTGTTATGTTAATTCTAGCAAATTTTTCAACATACATGTAGTTAGCCTAAGAAGGAGATGTGAGGAAAACCGACATGTCTGCTGGTGCAGAAAAAGACTGGACCAAGCAGACCTTAGTGGATTTTGATGCAACTTACATAACTGAGTGTTTGATTGTGACCAGCCTAACTGTTCATTCTCCAACTTAAATACAGTAACAACACCAAAAAAAAACAACAATTATAATAATAATAATAATAATAATAATAATAATAATAATAATAATAATAATAATAATAATAATAATAATAATAATAATAATAATAATAATAGTGATTGGACTGAGTGGAGTACAATTCAGGGGGTAATCGCACGAGTAATTTCATAATCGAATGAGCACGAAGCGCGAGGCTGATTTGAAGTTACGAGCACGATTATTCGCTGAATTGTATGACACAAGGTCTAATTACTAATTAATCATATCTATAACAAAGTTTGCAATTAAAAATGTCTTTGGGAAGTTCCTTTGAGCAAAAATATCTGTAGTGGCTTTTCAAAATAAATATTGTTGAAAGCTGTGCAAAACATTGTGAAAAAAAGCCATTAAAGCATGCGTATCACGTGGGTATCCAATAGCCCTTTTCACGGTTAGTTTTTCTCATTTGCATTACAATGTAATCCAATGTGGATGCGAGGCAATTCCAGGCTAAAACTACAAAATAGCCCAAAATTGCCTCACATACATGCTAGGTTTCATTGTAATGCAAATGAGCAGAGTTAACTGTGAAAAGGGCTATTACAGGTATCCAATTATAAAAAGTTCAAATCGGACACCTGTAATTGGACACCCACGTGATTGCACACTGATTACATGACAAATAGGTGTGCTGAGAGCCAATTATGATCAAGAATTTTGTTATAGATATGATTATAATAATAATAATAATAATAACCATAACAATAATAACAACAATAATAATAATAATAGTAATAATAATAATAATTAAAACTAGTAGTAATCAAAGATTATGAGAGTGTGTTCGACGCCGTATAAATGTTTATACAGATACCTTAAATGATTTCCCTTACTGACTCTCAACCTCTAAAAACCAACCTTTTTTCATGAAAAACCAGGGTTTTACAGAAAGATATTTCAGTGACAAAGTCCATGCCAGTAGTCGCTGCAGTAGTCTGATGGAAGACTGCGTTGCGTGACGGCACCAGTTTCCGCAGACTCACAAGTTTAATAGGACTAAAAAATTTACATCAGCTTTCAAATTTCGTGCTAAATATTGTCACATTGACTTGTAATGTTTAAGCGCAAAAGTTAATTTGTAAAAGTATATTTTTTTCGAACATTATTCTAAGTAGGAAGCTCAAATATAAACTGAGTAAACATTTGCAATCACGTGCTCGTTGATCGCGTAAACAAACTCTGTGCGACTGATTCGAGTATTTCCCCGGCCTGATTAACAAAGTACACAGTATTTACATTTCCGCTCACATTTCCGTTCCCTGGTTCAGGTTCACTCTTATGGATCTTTCCTTCAGAGTACTCTTCCACTGATTCCAAATAATATTTGACCGGATACTACTGACCTTTTCTGTCGCAATTGGAACTAAATCCACAAATGCAATCAAATACTGCCCGGGGATTTAATACAGCTGTTTCCACAGTTAACATCCCAAAGCCTAGGCGATCGCGTTCGTGAACATATAAAATAAACAAGCTCATCGTGAGCTCGAACGAACGTTTAAATAACATCATACTGGAAAGGACTATTGAATATAATACTACTCAGCCTCAAAATTCCACGCCGAAAGAATGAGATCGAGAGCACATTGAAAGAAGGTCCAAAGTCTACATTGCCTGCTCACGTGCTCACATGTTCATCACATGTCTCACTTACAGTACCAGTTTACTGGCCGTGACATAGTTAATAACTATGCCGTGACATGCCCTGCAAAAATTAAGTGGGGTGGCCATTTTTGTGCCCTTACAGGAATGTGGATTTTCCAGCCTATAACCTTACACAGGGTAACCAACTCTCCATAGTCACGCAACCAAATTAGGATTGCGTTCCACTTCGTTGAACGCAATAATAATGAGAAAAACTTAATGACAACAAGAACCGCAGTGCGGCTATAGCTGCGCTTTAAAAATCACGGTGACTCACACTCCGACTCCGAGCAATGGGAAATACAAAGGAAAAGACGTAAGGGAAGACTAACTTCGCCGCACAATAGATCCTGTGTTTAGAACTCCGAACTCTGATGGAAACTAAAACCACCAAGTGCATTAGGATATCTTATTACGTCAGTATTTAAAGATTAACTGAAAAACGGAAACTAGGGTGACTCGCGTCACATTCCATGAATTACGTAATTGCTTTTTATGTCTGCAACACTCTCAAATCAAGCGCTTCAATAATACAAAAAGGCAATACATTTTGTACTTAATGAAGAGTAGAATATTCATATGATTTTCACTACATTTAAATTTCACCAGCTTTTAGGGAATAAACATCATAATTTTCTCGCTCTGTAATCAGTGGTTTTGATCACATTCTTTGCATAGTGTGGGTCACATGTTCCAAGATGAAACGCAGTGCACATTCTAAAGCAGTCCTTGATGATTCATGGATTACTGTAGACACCACATAACTTCATCAACACAAACTATATTATCGCACCAACTATATTATTACGATCGCTCTTATTTGTCACATAGTGAAAGTGAACAGTACAAGTTGCATGATTCAATGATTACATTCTTTGCATAGTGTGGGTCTAGCGTGATTTGTAATCAGAGAGTTTTGTTTACCCATAAGGAAAAATACCTTGACCTTTCAAACGAATATAAATTTACATGTGTTAAAAAGGGTTTTTGCCGAGTGCTGAGGTTATTTAATATTTTTTTTCCGAGAAAATTCCACCATTGCTTCTGGTGGGGTAAACATGATCTTATTTATCACTGTCAGCGCATTCCATGGCTGATGCCAGATGTAATATACTTTTTTAAGCTCATTAAATATTCCCTTCAAAAGTGAACAGAAACAAAATTAATCACCTCCTGGGTTTTGCATGCAAAACGAAAATAAGCTTAACTCTGGATAATTTCAGCCTTAGTAACCAGCAACTGGTCCCAAATTACACTCTTTATCCTTGGATACGTCCTGTCGTCCATCTCAGAGGGATTTTGGCCCAATTTTGACCAAAAAATCATTTCTCCCTGACCGGCAGCCATTTTTTGTCTGAATAGTTAATTCCCTAACTTGACAAAACTCTCCTGAGTGGGGGGTATGGCAAAAAGAGCTGAGAAATGGCCTGTAATTGGCTGATGATGACATCATCTGGTGACGACATTTGGCTGAGGGGAGTTCGGGTCTGCTCACCAACAAAACTAAAAAAACAAGACGATTTTTTAAATCATGTAACCACACTTTAAAATTAACTTGTCTCAGTCTTAGCACTATGTGTGGCACAGGCGGCTTAAAGGGGCTCAGTCACGTTTGAAAAGCTTAGCAAAACTTTTCAAATTCGTTGTTTGCAATCCGCGTCAATCTTCTCCATCCTTAACCATCCTTGTTCCTTTATGGTTTATTATCGTCTCTTTGATGTTTTTCTATCTTTACAAAGTGTTATTTTTAGGTTTCCTTCAATTTAACGGTTATTTTTTTCGATGTTCAAAATAACTCAAGATGCCGTGACTGAGCCCCTTTAAGCTCTCGTTGTGAGGAATTATTATGCGAACGTTCAGCTCGTGAAACGTGACATTCAATCTTTATGGGAACATTCAGCTCGTGAAACGTGACATAGTTAGTTCTTAATCTGGAAACTCACTTGGGACATACCCATGAATTATAGAAAAGGAAATGAGTATCACTCTATTAATAACACTATATTGATAAACAGCTTTCTTCCTTAAAAGTCAAAATATAGTTTATGTGCTATGAGTAAAGGACAAGTAAAGTAGTCAAGGTAGTTGCACAATCCAAAGCTTACGCTATCCACTGCTAATTTTAGAGCGCTTAGGGTTTTTCCCCTGCAAGTTCTGGCAAGTTCTTGTTAACCTCAGCAAATACTTAATTTTCTTTCAAATCTCTTCACTCACTTGGATTAAAAAGCACAAGAATTCACCTGAATTGCCTAATCCCACAAGAAATACTTGCAAATTTGCAAATAAATTAATGACCGATACTTCTTGCGAAATAAACTTGCAAAGTAAGCAGGATATTATTTGTCACATAGTAAAAGTGAAACCTGCAGTGTCAGCGCATTAGTGTATGTGGCTGACGTAATACCTTTTTAGCATACGTAATATTCCCTTGAATCCACCGCTTAGATAAAGCCAAAAATGTATTTCACACTCAATAAAGAATTTAGCTGTTTTCTCTGCACTACGGTCACAACGCAGTGCACATTGCAAAGGAGTCCGTGATGATTAATTGATTATACCGTAAACACCTTATCACTTTATCAACACAAACTGTAGTATTGCACCATTGCTCATCTCTATGATCTCGTAATGGTAAATAATAACCTGAACATCTACCTTCACATTTCTTGTCTGCAAGCAGTCCTTGTTAATTCACTGATGACTATAGATACACGATCATCTGATTAATCTGTAGCGCAACAACTGACAACAACGACTACACACGAAGTGT
>JAHPZR010005927.1:0-13423 GCA_019787425.1 Platygyra sinensis | reverse complement strand
TTTGTTTTATCAAGTAGGTTTATGTGTTTACTTTGACAATGACTTCACGTCGTGAAATGTTAATTCACATTTTAATAAGAATAAAATCTATGTAAATGTACAGTGTACATGATTGTACCTCTGCTGCATTCTCCTCTTGGCTGTGCTTGGCACATTAGCACCATAACCATAAGAGAACAGGACACGCTCAGCATCTGATTCATTTTCAACTGAAAATCAAGTAAATGTTCATTTATTTACAATTAACAAGGTCTGGCAACGAAGGAAAACTCTATTGTTTTTCCATAACGACATTGACATATTTACAGCCTTTCTCAAACGTTTCTGCATCTGTGTGCTGCAGCTGTGTACTACTTTTAGAGGTCTGAGACTGGGTATCAATTTTTAGGTCAAGTCTGAAAAAGGATATGAAAATTCACAGATTTAGGTCTAAGGGTGCTGGTTTCAAGCTTCAGGCTGCTCACCCCAGGAAAAAATTTGGGGAGTAGCTCCTCACCAGTTATGAGCCACGGCATCTGATTTCAGACATCCCAGTATTTTTAAAGCAAAGTTCACGGTATGTGGGGGGAATTCCAGGGGTTAGTACTTCCGCACTTGAGTCTCCATACCATAAAAACAGTCTCAGTTATACCTATCACCTCCTAATAATTTAATACAGTCGAACCTCTGGTGTCAACCATCTCTCCTCAGCAACCAGTTTTTGAAAATACCAAAAGTTTCCAAGTCAAATCACTATACTTTTAAATCTCTTGTAAGCAATCACCTCTCGTAAGCGACTGCAAGCACTTTTACAGCTAAGTTTGGAAGTTTCCTTTGGTTTTGACTTCCTGTAAGAGGCCACTTGACAGGTAAGGGAGGGAAAATGGATAATAAGGGAAGTGGTCGAAACAACTATACTCAAACAGGACCCACCTTTGAGGTAGGAGGGGGGGTCTCAAAGACACCACCTATCTTCGAACATTACCAACAACATTTTGTTGGCTTTTAAATCTGAGTTGACACAGGAATATTCAGCTAGCAAGAGTCAGCATTACTAGACAAACAAGAAAAGTGAGGTTTGAATCTCACTGTCATTTTTCAGTGCTGGAGAGAGGGGTGGCTATGCAATAAAGACACCATCTTTTGACGTTAAGCAAGGGGGGTGCAGGCAGACACCACCAACTATTTTGTGGTTTGGTGGGTCCTGTTCGAGTGTAGTAGTTTTGACCACTTCCCTAAGGTGTTCTATTATTGAATTTCTGGCTAGTACAAGAAACTGAAACCACTTAATGGGAAGAACCTGATTTTTTTTCTTGAAATTAACTTGAATACAACATTGAATTGGCATTGGCAGATGGGTCAAGTCTCAGCAGCTACCACATTCTAATGAGGAAAGAGTTTGACCATTATAGTCTAAGCTCTCGTGAGCAACCACCTCCCATAAGCCACCATCTTGGCTTGACAACTTGGGTGGCCACTTACGAGAGTTTCGACTGTATGTTAATAGTAAATACTATTCTCAATGAACCAACAAATTAGTGAACGTCATTTTCCTCACTCTCTGCAGCCTGCATGATAACATCATCCAGCTCCTGCTCAAGTTTCTCATAAACTGCCAGCTTGTCTCCCTGCTCTTTACACTTTGACTCCAGTTCCACAAGCCGCTTTTCTGATGAGTTTTGCAAAGTGTAGTATTCTTTATTCAAAATCTTGGGGGGAAAATTATGAATCAAAATTACTAACAGTGATCGCTCTCAAAGAGAAGGCATCTCAGTTCAATTTTTTTTGTAGCACATTTGAAATGTGTCACTTCTAAGTGGCTTTACAAACATCAATGCTCTTGGCTACCTGCATGTTAGGCTGGTACTACAATGAGACAAGGACAGCTATCAATAATAACACATCTCTGCTCAACACATATAGCTCCTTTCCAAATCCAGTTCACAAGAACAACTACATTCTAAGTCAACAAAAATCAGTTCTGACACTGTACATCATACCTCACTTTTACTCTGGTACTTCTCAGCCTCTAGTTTTGCCTGACAAAGATTATTTGATGTTTCATCAAGGATCATCTGTAGCCTCTCCAACTCAAACTGTTTGACGCTGATCTCTTTCTGCATATCTGACTGTCTGCTGTCGGCAGTCAGTTGCAACTGACGATACCTTTGGAAGACACAAGTTAAACATTACCTCCTCTTCCAACCACCACCTGGTTAGCGCAGTTGGTAGAGCGCCAGACTGCCGTTAAAGCTACTCTAAAATCCGAAGGTAAATAAAGTATTCACTCATTCATTCACTCCACAGTGCTCTGTGCTCAATGATCACATCATATACAGTTGTAAGGTAAAAGGTCTGTGACAGGCCAAGTGGAGCCGGTCCAAACCTCCAGAGTTTATACAAGTTTCTACAGCATGAAGTAAGTAGGGGTATTTCTATAACCACTATAACATGTAAAAATCATCCAGTAATCATACAGCATCTTGAAGCATCTTGGATGATCTTACAAGATCTTATCCAAGATCAGGAATGACCTTGCCAAACAGCTTACCACAATTTAGTCAAGATCTTGTCAAGATCTTACTCCTCTCAGACGTGGTGCTACTGACAATGGCCGACAAAAGTAACTGAGACACTTTTAGAAAATGATGCTTTTTGGTATTGAAGCATTTGTTCTATTAATTTTAGTTGCCTCTAGCATTAATTCACTGATATCCCCAGCCCCCCAATTCAATGTTGTGTAGGCCTTTTGGTCTGAGCAGTCTAAGAAATAGCAAAATCAACTTTGTTTGGGGGGAAGGGGGTGACCTGTTTCCAAGATGCTTGAAATCAAATTGTGTCTCAACACTTTTGACGCTCATTAGAATTTATCGTCAGGTTACCCCTAGCATTCAAATTGCCAGTATTCATTTATACACCTGGGTGGAGAGGCACTGTGAGAATTGTGTTTTGCACAAGAACCTTGCTAACAATTAGGCCATTGTGCCTCTCTTGATTTATCATAAACAAAAATTACTCCACTTGCAAACATATGTATATACATAGAGCCACACAGTATTGTGCAAGAAATCCGAGAATCATGCCCTTTAACAAGGCTATGCCAAAGGGATTCCCAATTAAAGGGTGGGTTAAACACCACACAGAAAGTACTCAATATACTCCAAAGTGTTCATATTTTTCAAAGAAATGTTTTCTTACTCAGATTGTAAGAGATCATATTTTGAGGCAGTCTCCTTCTCACTGGCAAATGCTCTTTCTTTTTCCTCCAAGGCATTGTCTCTTGCTTCTCGAAGATTCCTACAGTAGAAAGTAAAGTCTTTGAAGGTGGCTCGCAACAGTTTCAATATGTTTCAGAACTTCCACTTTGATAGATTACACTTTTTTCAGTGAACACCACAGTAATGGCATCACAAAATACCCAGTCATTGATGAACAAAATAAATTGTATAGCCATTTTCTTGATATCAGTTATTAAAAACACTGTTAATTTTAGTTTGAAGTGCTTGTAACACAAACAAAGGGCCCTATTGGTTTTTTCTCCAAGTCGTCAGCTGGGCAAGTTTGCCAGGGCAAAATTTTACTTGCCTGTTCACATACCATGTGATGCACTTTGGAATGGACATAATATGGCAGAACAACATTTATTTTCATAATTAATAATCACTACTCCAACGATTTACTCTTCTTGTTGAGAATTAGAAAAGAACAAAAATTTTTTATCAAATAAATTTAATCTGCTAAGCTGAAGATGTCCATGGCAAATGGTTTTTCAGTTACTTTATTTCTGAATCACAGTAACGATACAGTACCAGGAACAATCCTTACTGTGAAATTCTAGAGGTTGCAACAATAAAAATGCCAGAAAGTTTACTTCTTTACAACTTTCCAGATTTTCGTGTTACCAGTTTCCCAGTACATCATGTCTGTAGTTGCAGCTGTCGGTCGACACAGAAAAACCAAAGCCTCTTCGACTACCATGGCTGAAAGGAAGACTTTCCTTTTTTCGTAGTTCCCTTGTTTTTCCGATGTGTTCAAGGGGCATTGTTATGAGGATTTTCCTTTTTAGGTCAATTCTGTGCTAAAATCATTACTTTAAGGCTTTAATCATAAACAAAAAGCTTCTGTAAAGCTACGACAAAGATATCAAATGAATTTTATCAGAGAGGGCTAACTATAATAAATTTCTTGCGGATTTTTGGAAACACGTAGCATAAAAACTTGAAAAAAATTGGCCAATTTTTTCAAATTTCAATCCATTTCCATCCATGCCATCCTGGCGACAGGAAACAGTTTCAGTACCTTCAAAAAGTCTTTAATAACAAACCTTGATCATTAGTTTTGGAATTCAATTGATGCGAAGACACCTTCTAGCTTTTTATAAAGTTGCCAAATGTCGTGTCAATGCCCCTTTAACATTTCTAAACCCTTGATCAAAACGACAAAACAGCTGCTGATGTGATAGCGTGACCTTTTTTCATGGATGCAGATGCAGTACAGAGCATCAGCAGTTGACAAAATGAAAATTAAGCCTTCAATGATTCAATGGACCAAAATGACAATTTTATTGCTGCAAATCTTTCTTTGTGTTCTACAAGTTCCAAATGGATAACAAGACGGTCAGAATCCAGGGAACCCATATTAAGAAAATTTAGGAAAAGTTTTTATTTTCTGTTAGAGTCCAACTCAAGCCGTCCAGCAGATGAGTTTTCATATTGTTTTGGCTGTGGGTGCAATTTTTTAGTCGTCAGGGATGACCAGATGACTGCAAATATAGATTCCGACACAACATGAGTCTGGACACCCTATTTTTTCTCAGTAAAATAAAATTGCATTGTAATCAGCTTGTCAACATTCAACTTATTATCAAGTTTAAAAACGTTTGTGGGAGGCATCCCAAAGTCATCTTCAGTTTTGGAAGACTTAAGGTGGCTCTGTATATGCTTGAAAAATTTTGATTTAAACTTGACAAAAAAGTTGCATTTTAAAACGCTGCTAAGTTCACTCATAAAAAACTGGGTTCATCAGAATTGTTTTTGAGTTAAAGACCCATAAAGTGTTTTGTAGTTATAGGCCCACAATTGTTTAATAGGTTCTACTATTAATATTGAAATGGAATGGATTGAAATGCAAATTTAATTAACTGAGTTTCAATTAATTTCACTTCATTTATTGAAATGGAATGGATTGAAATGCAAATTTAATTAACTGAGTTTCAATTAATTTCACGTCATTTATGACTATTACTAGATAACCTTTTGCATTTTAAAAAAGGCTATAAACTGTACACCCATGATTTGGAATTTGTTTCATACCATTATGTAGCATAAACAACAACTGAGAGGTGCAAACACTATTGTAGGCACTAATTTATCATTGGGGAAGTTGTGAAAAATGCTGGAAACCGTCTTAGTCTTAGTAAACAATTAAACAAGAAAAGCCATTGGTGATCTGATGACGAATGTGCATGATTGACGTGAGGGAGCAACGTAAATTTGATTGGTTTAACTAACTTTATTTCCACTGTGATTGGACCAAATTTGACAAGCTCTTATGTGAAATGAATTCTCGTAACACCCCTTGGATCAAAAACTCGAAAACTTGGCGCTTTTGGTTCATATATTCCGACATACTGTTCATAAACTTGACTAGAAAGAAATGTATTTCAGTCTCAGAATTTACATCTGTGAAACACAGAATGTGTAAAATCTGTAGCACTTAAAGGTGGACTGATTTTTCGTCGCTCTCTCGCTTGAGATGAAGTACTTCAGCCGGTTGTTGTTGTTTTGAGCTAAAGGTCACCGGGTTTCATCTCGCATTGGTTTTCACGGCCTCTCTTTCCGAAGTAGAGAATGGTGTTAAACCATGCTGAATTTGCAAAACTTTCTGGAGCATTCAGGTCAAGCTGATTTGCTGCATAGAGGACTTCAAGGTCTTCGCTGGAAATTGGACGCTTGTGCTTTGTGAAAGAAATCAATCCCTGTCGCGCAAGATCTTTCAGTGATGGATCTAGAGCTTTGTTTGCCGGCTTGAATACTTATCCCGAATAATGGTAAACGGCTTTCTTTGAAGAGAACCGGAAAAAAAATCTGTCCAGCCCGGAACGAATTGGCTTTCACAGTGTTGCGACTGTATGGTTTTCCTTCCACTGAATTTTCTGGCTTCTGCGTAAAAAAGGTTTCAACATGGTTGACAATTCTGCCGGCTCCATGATTTCAAGTGCGACTGGAATTTTTCTCTCCTTCCTCCACGCTAAAGTCGGGCGTGAACGGTTGGTTTATTTTATAGTTAGTTATCACATTGTATTAAATCTTTATTTTGTAAAATGAATCGGTTTAAATTTACGTACAGCACTGTAGGACTAAATATTAAAAGCCTACTCGTGACTTTCTCCACCTTCAAAGACATTGACAGCATATTTTGGTGACTTTTTTGTACTTTCTGGAATAGCACTTGCCATCAGCTTTTTAATGTCATCATTGCTAGACTCAGTAACACTAGTTTGGTTTCCTTCCATATTAAATAAGAGAAAAAAAAGTTGAAAATTCTTCTGCTGACTATGTTTCTCTTTGACAGAAAAAATCGGAGAACAAAATAATATCGACTCGGATGGGGGTTATTGCGTGATAACTGTCCGGAGATTTATACCACGTGACGTAAAATAGCCAATAAAATCAATCAAAAATTAAGGGGTGGGTTATAATTAACAATTATTCGCCGAAGGCGAAGTGAATCACGGCGAATATTCCCCGAGACGAAGTCGAGGGGAATATTCGCTGTGATTCACTGAGCCTGAGGCGAATAATTGTTTTAGTATAATTTTCAGAGGTGAATATCAAGAAATGCAAAATAACAAAGAAAACATAGAAATAACAAACATAAAGGTTGGTTTGCAAGCAAGTAAACCGATTTAATACATCGTTTGCGAATCAACTTACAGACAAATTAGGCATTAAAACGGAAGAATAAAACGAACACTACGGAAACGAAAATCATCTAGTACCTCTTTCTGTCCATTAGTGACATATCGAAAATTGTGCTTGTCATCATGGAATGAGTAGCGCTGGTGTGAAGAGGATTAAATTCCTGTGACTCGATCTGGCACCGTTTGTCAAGGCCGCGTGAAATGCGAAACCACTGTGTTTACGATCTCTCAATGACTTGAACATCACTTCTTAGAGACATTTTTCGTCCCAATGCTTTGGTAATCATCTTCAGAAATTCCCAGTGTTTTGAATATCCGGATTGAAAGTGATTTCTTCCTAATGAACAACAATTTCATTCAGCAATTTTCCGCCATGTTTACTTGCCTGAATGACAAAGGTGGCGTGGCTTAGTAACCTAGCCATGAAATGCTATATTCACCGCGCTAGGCGGTGAATATAGCGTCATAAGCCGAGCTTCTCGGCCAATCAAAATGCTCGATTCTTATATTCACCTCTGGAAATTATACTAATCTCGGATATCCCCCAGTTTTAGCTGTGTGATATTCGGTCACATGACGTGTTTAGACCAATCGCGTGCGAGCGAAAGATTTGATGGATTAAAACAACAGATAAACCCTGGGACATAACTTCAGTTTTCAAAGCATGAAAGCACTGCAAGTTCCCCTGACTACTGTTACTTCTAAGAGAGGATTCTAGTCCATTTCAGGTTCTCTCCCATCTGCCCACATACCACTGTCGGTGTTCTGTCTGGTTCCCCCTTCACAAGCCAAAGTTTTGTTTTTCACTAACTCAAAAGCTGTGGTCACAAACCACACCCAAAAGTTTCCCTGACATTACACTTGCCTGTTTTCTCTCTCAAACATATCTTTAGTGTCACTTCTTATCTTGTCCAGTTCCATGGAAGTCTTTCCTTTGATGTCATCCAATTCAGTCTTCAGTCTCACCTCGTACTCTGATTTGTACTGTTCTCGGACACTGACGTACTTCTCATATAATTCCTCTCTAGCCTGCTTGGTTTCTTCAAGCTGCTTTGATGTCTGCTCTAGTCGTTCCTCGGCTAAAGTACAGCGGCCTCTCTGCTCCTGCAGCTGTCTGTTCATGTAGTCCTTGTCTTGTTTTAGCAAGGCAACAGTCTGCTTACCAACCTGTAAACTTAACATAGTAAGGAAGGAGATAAGTTTTCACTTTCAATGGCTGTTTTTACGCTAGAGACGGTTAAGTTGTCTAGACAGCATTAGCGTCTGAGAAGTTAAAGGCGTCTGGTATAAAAACGAGACGCATTTAAGTACACGGCTTAACAAAGAAAAATACTTTTTTATATAAGACTGGGTTCTATACTGGGATGACACTGGAAACAAGCAACTTTTAGCGCATCAACATACAATCAAATCTACTAGATGATAACATAGTTGACAGTTATGGGCATCACGTTTTTATACTGGACAAGTTTAACGTCTGAAACGTTAAAGGCGTCTGATAAGAGCATCGTTTAGACGCTCTTAAAAGAAGACGTTAAAGTAGACAGACATTAAAAGCGTCTTCCTTATTTTCCGTTTTATACTAGATGTTCAAGTTGTCTCGAGACAGCTTTAACGTCTGAGACGACGCTGACGTCCCTAGCATAAAAACGGCCAATATCAGATTTGCTCAATGCAGTAATCTGACTACAACTACCAGAATTTATTTTGTTTTTTTCTTTGTTTTTTTCTTTTTTTTACTTTTGAAACCCCAGTGGGGTTTATATTATTGCCCTAGTTAACACAAGAATAAGAAAAAGTGAAGATTCTGGTAGTTGTAGGCAAATGACGCTACCACACAAATTGCAGAATTTTTCAAATGAATTGACAATTTTGTTATGTTAATTCTAGCAAATTTTTCAACATACATGTAGTTAGCCTAAGAAGGAGATGTGAGGAAAACCGACATGTCTGCTGGTGCAGAAAAAGACTGGACCAAGCAGACCTTAGTGGATTTTGATGCAACTTACATAACTGAGTGTTTGATTGTGACCAGCCTAACTGTTCATTCTCCAACTTAAATACAGTAACAACACCAAAAAAAAACAACAATTATAATAATAATAATAATAATAATAATAATAATAATAATAATAATAATAATAATAATAATAATAATAATAATAATAATAATAATAATAATAGTGATTGGACTGAGTGGAGTACAATTCAGGGGGTAATCGCACGAGTAATTTCATAATCGAATGAGCACGAAGCGCGAGGCTGATTTGAAGTTACGAGCACGATTATTCGCTGAATTGTATGACACAAGGTCTAATTACTAATTAATCATATCTATAACAAAGTTTGCAATTAAAAATGTCTTTGGGAAGTTCCTTTGAGCAAAAATATCTGTAGTGGCTTTTCAAAATAAATATTGTTGAAAGCTGTGCAAAACATTGTGAAAAAAAGCCATTAAAGCATGCGTATCACGTGGGTATCCAATAGCCCTTTTCACGGTTAGTTTTTCTCATTTGCATTACAATGTAATCCAATGTGGATGCGAGGCAATTCCAGGCTAAAACTACAAAATAGCCCAAAATTGCCTCACATACATGCTAGGTTTCATTGTAATGCAAATGAGCAGAGTTAACTGTGAAAAGGGCTATTACAGGTATCCAATTATAAAAAGTTCAAATCGGACACCTGTAATTGGACACCCACGTGATTGCACACTGATTACATGACAAATAGGTGTGCTGAGAGCCAATTATGATCAAGAATTTTGTTATAGATATGATTATAATAATAATAATAATAATAACCATAACAATAATAACAACAATAATAATAATAATAGTAATAATAATAATAATTAAAACTAGTAGTAATCAAAGATTATGAGAGTGTGTTCGACGCCGTATAAATGTTTATACAGATACCTTAAATGATTTCCCTTACTGACTCTCAACCTCTAAAAACCAACCTTTTTTCATGAAAAACCAGGGTTTTACAGAAAGATATTTCAGTGACAAAGTCCATGCCAGTAGTCGCTGCAGTAGTCTGATGGAAGACTGCGTTGCGTGACGGCACCAGTTTCCGCAGACTCACAAGTTTAATAGGACTAAAAAATTTACATCAGCTTTCAAATTTCGTGCTAAATATTGTCACATTGACTTGTAATGTTTAAGCGCAAAAGTTAATTTGTAAAAGTATATTTTTTTCGAACATTATTCTAAGTAGGAAGCTCAAATATAACTGAGTAAACATTTGCAATCACGTGCTCGTTGATCGCGTAAACAAACTCTGTGCGACTGATTCGAGTATTTCCCCCGGCCTGATTAACAAAGTACACAGTATTTACATTTCCGCTCACATTTCCGTTCCCTGGTTCAGGTTCACTCTTATGGATCTTTCCTTCAGAGTACTCTTCCACTGATTCCAAATAATATTTGACCGGATACTACTGACCTTTTCTGTCGCAATTGGAACTAAATCCACAAATGCAATCAAATACTGCCCGGGGATTTAATACAGCTGTTTCCACAGTTAACATCCCAAAGCCTAGGCGATCGCGTTCGTGAACATATAAAATAAACAAGCTCATCGTGAGCTCGAACGAACGTTTAAATAACATCATACTGGAAAGGACTATTGAATATAATACTACTCAGCCTCAAAATTCCACGCCGAAAGAATGAGATCGAGAGCACATTGAAAGAAGGTCCAAAGTCTACATTGCCTGCTCACGTGCTCACATGTTCATCACATGTCTCACTTACAGTACCAGTTTACTGGCCGTGACATAGTTAATAACTATGCCGTGACATGCCCTGCAAAAATTAAGTGGGGTGGCCATTTTTGTGCCCTTACAGGAATGTGGATTTTCCAGCCTATAACCTTACACAGGGTAACCAACTCTCCATAGTCACGCAACCAAATTAGGATTGCGTTCCACTTCGTTGAACGCAATAATAATGAGAAAAACTTAATGACAACAAGAACCGCAGTGCGGCTATAGCTGCGCTTTAAAAATCACGGTGACTCACACTCCGACTCCGAGCAATGGGAAATACAAAGGAAAAGACGTAAGGGAAGACTAACTTCGCCGCACAATAGATCCTGTGTTTAGAACTCCGAACTCTGATGGAAACTAAAACCACCAAGTGCATTAGGATATCTTATTACGTCAGTATTTAAAGATTAACTGAAAAACGGAAACTAGGGTGACTCGCGTCACATTCCATGAATTACGTAATTGCTTTTTATGTCTGCAACACTCTCAAATCAAGCGCTTCAATAATACAAAAAGGCAATACATTTTGTACTTAATGAAGAGTAGAATATTCATATGATTTTCACTACATTTAAATTTCACCAGCTTTTAGGGAATAAACATCATAATTTTCTCGCTCTGTAATCAGTGGTTTTGATCACATTCTTTGCATAGTGTGGGTCACATGTTCCAAGATGAAACGCAGTGCACATTCTAAAGCAGTCCTTGATGATTCATGGATTACTGTAGACACCACATAACTTCATCAACACAAACTATATTATCGCACCAACTATATTATTACGATCGCTCTTATTTGTCACATAGTGAAAGTGAACAGTACAAGTTGCATGATTCAATGATTACATTCTTTGCATAGTGTGGGTCTAGCGTGATTTGTAATCAGAGAGTTTTGTTTACCCATAAGGAAAAATACCTTGACCTTTCAAACGAATATAAATTTACATGTGTTAAAAAGGGTTTTTGCCGAGTGCTGAGGTTATTTAATATTTTTTTTCCGAGAAAATTCCACCATTGCTTCTGGTGGGGTAAACATGATCTTATTTATCACTGTCAGCGCATTCCATGGCTGATGCCAGATGTAATATACTTTTTTAAGCTCATTAAATATTCCCTTCAAAAGTGAACAGAAACAAAATTAATCACCTCCTGGGTTTTGCATGCAAAACGAAAATAAGCTTAACTCTGGATAATTTCAGCCTTAGTAACCAGCAACTGGTCCCAAATTACACTCTTTATCCTTGGATACGTCCTGTCGTCCATCTCAGAGGGATTTTGGCCCAATTTTGACCAAAAAATCATTTCTCCCTGACCGGCAGCCATTTTTTGTCTGAATAGTTAATTCCCTAACTTGACAAAACTCTCCTGAGTGGGGGGTATGGCAAAAAGAGCTGAGAAATGGCCTGTAATTGGCTGATGATGACATCATCTGGTGACGACATTTGGCTGAGGGGAGTTCGGGTCTGCTCACCAACAAAACTAAAAAAACAAGACGATTTTTTAAATCATGTAACCACACTTTAAAATTAACTTGTCTCAGTCTTAGCACTATGTGTGGCACAGGCGGCTTAAAGGGGCTCAGTCACGTTTGAAAAGCTTAGCAAAACTTTTCAAATTCGTTGTTTGCAATCCGCGTCAATCTTCTCCATCCTTAACCATCCTTGTTCCTTTATGGTTTATTATCGTCTCTTTGATGTTTTTCTATCTTTACAAAGTGTTATTTTTAGGTTTCCTTCAATTTAACGGTTATTTTTTTCGATGTTCAAAATAACTCAAGATGCCGTGACTGAGCCCCTTTAAGCTCTCGTTGTGAGGAATTATTATGCGAACGTTCAGCTCGTGAAACGTGACATTCAATCTTTATGGGAACATTCAGCTCGTGAAACGTGACATAGTTAGTTCTTAATCTGGAAACTCACTTGGGACATACCCATGAATTATAGAAAAGGAAATGAGTATCACTCTATTAATAACACTATATTGATAAACAGCTTTCTTCCTTAAAAGTCAAAATATAGTTTATGTGCTATGAGTAAAGGACAAGTAAAGTAGTCAAGGTAGTTGCACAATCCAAAGCTTACGCTATCCACTGCTAATTTTAGAGCGCTTAGGGTTTTTCCCCTGCAAGTTCTGGCAAGTTCTTGTTAACCTCAGCAAATACTTAATTTTCTTTCAAATCTCTTCACTCACTTGGATTAAAAAGCACAAGAATTCACCTGAATTGCCTAATCCCACAAGAAATACTTGCAAATTTGCAAATAAATTAATGACCGATACTTCTTGCGAAATAAACTTGCAAAGTAAGCAGGATATTATTTGTCACATAGTAAAAGTGAAACCTGCAGTGTCAGCGCATTAGTGTATGTGGCTGACGTAATACCTTTTTAGCATACGTAATATTCCCTTGAATCCACCGCTTAGATAAAAGCCAAAAATGTATTTCACACTCAATAAAGAATTTAGCTGTTTTCTCTGCACTACGGTCACAACGCAGTGCACATTGCAAAGGAGTCCGTGATGATTAATTGATTATACCGTAAACACCTTATCACTTTATCAACACAAACTGTAGTATTGCACCATTGCTCATCTCTATGATCTCGTAATGGTAAATAATAACCTGAACATCTACCTTCACATTTCTTGTCTGCAAGCAGTCCTTGTTAATTCACTGATGACTATAGATACACGATCATCTGATTAATCTGTAGCGCAACAACTGACAACAACGACTACACACGAAGTGT